>JAQFYQ010001323.1:0-13563 GCA_034694885.1 Buchholzia appendiculata | reverse complement strand
GTACTATCTTACATCAAGGTACTATCTTACATCAAGGTACTATCTTACATCAAGGTACTATCTTACATCAAGGTACTATCTTACAGGAAGGTACTATCTTACATCAAGGTGCTATCTTACATCAAGGTACTGTCTTACATCAAGGTACTGTCTTACATCAAGGTACTATCTTACAGGAAGGTACTATCTTACATCAAGGTACTATCTTGCATCAAGGTACTACCTTACATCAAGGTACTATCTTACATCAAGGTACTATCTATTCAGTAAGTTCTATGTATTTAATCTATCTGATCAACTCTACGCTCATGCTGCATTCACACGCCTTGTGTTTGTAAAGTGTATATTAGATTAGACGGCTCTTCATTTATTGACATTCTGTTTTTTACTTGTCTAAGCACCGCATTAACTTTGCCCTTACGTCACTTGCTTACAGGATAATGTTGCGGTTGGTGTAACACTGAACTTGGATAAGGCAAACTTCTGTTAGCTGAAAACTGTACTCTCAAACTGCTGTCCAAATGTATGTGTGTGCTAGTCTGACAAGAGAGGAGATTAGTGGCATGATGTTTACTCATTGGCTGATGTTATACAGCAAAAGTATGACAGTTAGAAAACCTTGTGGACAAGAGTAGGGTGTGCTCCACTAGGGATACATGTGACTCGTTGTCATATCATATCTTACGCACGCACAAGCGAAAAGAGAGTCTAATGACCAGCAACAATCCTCGTTTGTCCGAGGTTAATGTGTAGCGCATTGATTTCCATCGCTATCCACTGCTGTCCAGAGCTTTGTGATGAGCTGAAGTCTAACAGTTCTGTTTATCCTCATTGACTCTCTACTCTGTGTACTTGTTCTTTGCTCAACTCTTCAGCTTCTACTAGAATATCTAAGTTAATCGTTACTTCATTGCATCATCTTTACTCTTTATGTCGCTTCTGTCTGTATTACCAAATCATTTTAGTCTGCTCCTCTCCGTGACAATTGTGACTCTTTCCAGAAAGCAGACTATTTAGTATTTTTAATTTTGTTTTTCTGTTATCTTAACGACACATCAGGCTTGCTTCTAACCGTTCTATTATATGAGCACTCTGTTTACCAGATCCATTTACCAATGTGCCTCACTTTCTTCCTGCAATTTTTGCTGCCTTTAATGCCTGTTAATTTGATGTCATGAGCTATTAGAATAATAGTTATCGTGTATTTTTTTAGAAATACTGCAATGTTGTTGTGCCGAACAACGTTTTACATGCCAAAGGCACAATGTAACCCCTCGGTGCTGACATGCCAATACAAACAAAACAATCAAAAACTGCGGTATTCTTACAATACACATACTGTTTTATTTTTACTTATTTGTATATGCATTTGACTGAGAAAGTCCATGTGATTCTTCACTGTATAAATTCTTACAGTGGACGAAGTAAATAGCAGAACTCAGAGAAATCTATTACTGACTGTCCATGTATTGCGTTCATCTAGTGTCGTATTATACACTGCTGCTGTACTCTTGTTGTATTGCAGTGTGTGTGTTTGTGTGTATAGCAGAAGAAAGCTGCTGACTGTGACGTTGTTGTTGTATTGCTGTGTGTGTGTGTATAGCAAAAGAAAGCTGCTGACTGTGTCGTTGGAGCGGAGAACGAGAAGGAGATAGTGAACGAGGCTGATAGACTGGACATCAAGGATCAGGCTCCGCTTGTACTCACTGAACTCCTCTACGATGCCAACATTCTGCAGCAGATCAAGCAGTACCGCTCCCTCGTAGTGCGAGTAAGTCTCGCACGTAAATAGTGTGGACAGTATGAAGTATGGACTCTTGTGGTTGTTGTTGTCGATAGTCGCCAGTGTTTTAGTCGTCAAATATTGTGCGGTGCCATGCTGGTGATTGATAGATTTTTGACAAGCACGGAAGAGGGCGGCAGAGGTGAAAATTCATTCCAAAAATTGCAATGAAGCAGAGGGAGAGACACTATTTTTCTAAAATGAAATGAAATTTGTTAAATTGGCATTTATCTGCATTTTGCTAAATATTAAATCCAGTGATGCGACTCTGTTTCATACAAATGTAGGTGGTGCACTTGCATTTACCCACGTTCCATCACAAATGCACCACTGCTTGTTGTTGTACTGCATGTTGTTGTTGTGAGAGAAAATGTGTTAAAATGTTGAGAGCGTGTGACACTTTGTATGGAGAAATAGGCTTAGAGACGTGAAATATATCAAAAATGCGTCTGTTTGTGGCGACGACTGTCATAACCGACTAGATTACATCCAGTTTGAGCTGTGGACACCAATGACATGTAGTTCATGATGACTGACAGGTGATAGCACAAAGTAAGAATGTCATCGCTGATGTCATACTTTGACGCATGATGTTCTCTTGTGTTGTGTAGGTCACAACTGACAGGTGATGATTATAATGATGATGACACTAGGTAAGGTGTTGACACTGATGACATGCTTTGACGCATGATGTTCTCTTGTGTTGTGTAGTTCACGACTGGCAATCAGAAGGCTCAGCGCTATCTGCTCGGAGGATTCGAACAGCTCGTTGGAAATGTGCACCGCGATGCTCTGCTTCCCAAGGTTCCTCACATCCTCAAGACTTTCTACGAGAGTGACATCTTGGACGAAGAAGTGCTCATTGAATGGGACAAGAAGGTAAGGAGTGAATGAGATGGTTTGCAATCCTGATATGCCTCTGCGTTAGTCTGCGTGGTGAAAGAAGGCCGTATGTTGTTGTTTGAAGGCTGGTGGTTTTAGATGACTATTTATGCGAAGCTCGTGTGTATCAAGGTTATTGGTTCAAGATCACAGGTCTGCGTTGTTGTTACTACAGGAATCATATGTTTGAGCTGATGTTGGATTTTATAGAAGACTTTATTGTAATTTTTTCAAAACGCATCAGTCGTTATAAAAGCATCATTTCACTTCGTTTTACGAAGGCATCCATTGTTCAAATGAAAGACATATTAGGATAAATTGTTTTGCTCTCTACTCTGCAGTTTATTGCTAATGATATTTTGTTAATTATAGCAATCTAGTAAAAACTAAAAGGTATACTTTACTTGCATTTGCTTTAATCATTGTTTGTGCAGGCGTCGAAGAAGTTTGTGTCGAAGGAGGTGCAGAAGGAGATCCAGGCAAAGGCGGCTCCGTTCATCATCTGGCTGAATGAAGCGGAGGAAGAGAGTAGCGACGAGGATGAAGAGGACGACGGCGTGGAGGTATGATGTTTGTATGATTGATAGATGCCCAGTAGCATCGCTTAAAAGAGCGAGAGATTCGAGCGGTATAGTGAAAACATGCATGACAGTTTCAAAGTGAAGTGTGCATCTAGCTATTTAACTTGATTGACACAATTTTATGATTTATATGTACTGTGTTTATATCACTTTATATAATTTATGTTTTATTTATAATTCAGTGGTTATAAATTTTGCAGTAATTTATAAATAATCTGTTGTTTGATTGAAAAGAAGTTGGTAGCTCTCGATAATATTTTATAAATCTATAAATTATATACTGATATTTTACAAGGTGATTCAGTTAGCAGTGTGACATCGCCCCAAGGTCATGTGACGGATCAATACAACACTGCTGAAGATGAGATGACTGATGAACATCGATATTGACAATGGTGTGACTGATGAATGTAAATGTTGCAATGATGCGACTGATGAATGTAAATGTTAGGGATTATGCGACTGATGATTGGATAGGGATGATTTGACTGATACACATAATTGTTGATGATGATGTGTTGCATGTTGTCTACAGGTGGTTTACACGAACAGCGTGTCGTCCCCAGGACTCGTGACGGTTGTTCCGAAGGTGGCTGCGAAGGGCGGTGACGCTGATGACAACAATGATGATGATGAAATCAACATTGATGACATCTAGATGTCGCCGGCGTCCTCTTGCTGCTTCTGAGCGTTGTGTGTCTGAGCGACTAATTCACATTCTCAAAGTACTTTAAGATGATTTCATCTGTTGTTTTATGTCTGGGTGTGTTGATGTGTGCGGACAATGTTTTGCAATGTTCCTTATATTCGCTGCTTCGAACCAAAACTGAATTAACTACGAAGTTGATGTAAAAATCTAGGTTGTCTAAATTTTGAAACAATCAAAATGTTTTGGGTTAATCTGTCAAGTGATTGAATTATTCAGTGAGCTTATGCACAGCAATTGTTGGTGGACTGACGTTGGTAATGTTTATTCACAACGCCTAGTAGTAGATGAATATATGATCAGTATTTCCATCCAAAGGTTGAATGTTTGGATTTATTCACGTGAACTGTTGTTGGATCTTATTAAAAAATATCTTTAAAAAAACGTGATTAATACCGTATTTTGAGAGGAATCAAATTTTAAGAAGAATCTAACAAGATTGTATTCACTTTAAAAAAACTTGAGTCTTTACTAGAACAACATGTATTTGCAACTCTGATTATTTTCAGTTATGGGTTTGCTGTTCGGTTTAGTTTCATATTTCAATGTCTAAAGGTGGCAGTTTTATTCATAATCTGCTGTCTGTAATAATGGTTAGTATATCAAATATTATGTTTCTTGTGAAATGCTTGATGATACTATTGTCGTGATTACTAGATGGTTGCTTTCATTGGCTGCTGTTGTATCGTGACAAACCGTGGCAGTTAAGGCATATCGTTTAAGCGACTGTTTAGTTTGAATTGTTGCGAGTTTAAAATGATTTGCCGAACTTAAAGCATTGCTAATGGTTACTAATCAAATGTGGCTAATCAAACATGATTGTGTTAGAACCAGAAGCATGCATTGGTAAGTGATGAGTTATGACAGACATGCAGATGTGTTGAATTGATTACGAATGGGTATTGAATGATGAAGAATATTCAGATGGAAGAAAGTCGTAAGCATTGAAGCATGGTTGCTAACAGCTTGCAAATTGTGTATGCACTGAATGTTGCCTATAAGACAAATATTATGAGATATAGATTGGATGCCTTGGAACTGCCTGTAGGACTTAGGTTGGATAATGTCAACTGCAGTATCGTAGTGTTTAGAGAGAAGAAGGAGAACTTGTGTGGAATTTGAACAGCTGCAGAGCTGCAGGATATGAAAGAAGGCAAAAAGTGCTCAATTGTCCTGAATGATTAAATCCTGAGAGATTCTGCCGAGCTTTCTGGCTATAATTGATGTAATCTGGCTATAATTCTGTGTTGTATTGTTTTTTATGAAGTCAATTTGAAATATGTCCTAGGGTTGCTAGGTGGTGGGAAGCGCGTAAATGAAAATCTTGATCGATATCTGAAATATTCTCAGTGTTGTGCTTTTACGTTTCCGAAGTTGATCATATCTGGATTCGGTTAATTGAGTTTTGGTTCGGAGCCATATTGTTTGTGTGTAATACGTGCGTACGTGTGTGTCGAGATAGTCTTGTGTATTGTTTGTACTAGTGATTGTATAGCATGACTGCAGCTGATCGCTTGCTGTCTGCAGCTGTGTACACTTGTGTAGCCTGTAGTGTACACACAGCCTGTACACTTGTGTAGCCTGTAGTGTACACACAGCCTGTACACTTATAGCCTGTACACTTGTGTAGCCTGTAGTGTACACACAGCCTGTACACTTATAGCCTGTACACTTGTAGCTTATACGTCACTCTTGCTAACCGCTGTATATCGACTGTTTGATTACGCTATTGTTTAGATATTCTTTTCTACATAACAACAGAAAGGCATGACGGACGAGAGTGGGCGCTGTTTTAAATTTGCATTATTTTTGTTGCATTTTGTGGCGAAAGACTATAAATTCCAATGAATATAAACAATGAAGCCCGAGTTTAATAGCGTCTGGTTTGTTTGACAAATATAGGTAGCTCATCAGAGACTTGATTGTTACTTACTTTAGGACTTTTGACCTTCTTTGCAATACTGTTTACAGGATGAAGGCGTTGACTTAAACAACGCATTTGTCTATGACTTTTGTTACTTTGCATTACGTACTGTGGTATATTATAAATAATTGTAGCTCTGCTGTTATAATGAAAGTTCTCAAGAGAACGTGAGAACAAAAATACAGTTTTAACTTACTTTCCAGTGTTATCAGATATTGTTCTTGTACGATAAGAACTTACGAAACTTGCTAATGCTAACAGTCACTAGATCCATTTCTTGATTCGTTGTGTGAATTTGATGTATTGTATGTGTAGAATAGAATTATTCAGATGCTTCTAGGTAGACGTGTGATAGTGCAGAATTGAAGACGAAAATTTGGTCCTTTCGTAGTAAATTTATCTGTTTGAGCTGAAGGTTTCCACTGATTCTAAGATACAATGGCTTATGAAAATAATTAATCGAAAACAAATACCAGACGTTATCTTATTGCAGCCAACTCTGCCTCTGATCTGGTGTAAATTCTACACATTTGCACCTCGGAAGGTCACGACGGGAGTCGTGGCACGCACTGCGCATGTGAAAGAAAATGCTACATACTTACATACTATTACATAGTACTGAGTGTCGAGTCACTGTACATCTGTACATTGACACTGTACGAGTGTGCATTGACACTGTACATCTGTATTTTGACATCGTACATGCGTGTTTAAGGTTCTCTGTTGCTTTCTGTGCTCTGTAAAAGTGTTTCTTTCTGTGCTCTGTAAAAGTGTTTCTTTGTGTGCTCTGTAAAAGTGTTTCTTTCTGTGCTCTGTAAAAGTGTTTCTTTCTGTGCTCTGTAAAAGTGTTTCTTTCTGTGCTCTGTAAAAGGTAAACATTGATGATCTACTGCTGATCTGTGTCTGTGTGTGTCTGATGGCTTTCTATGTACAAAATTGTTGCTTAGTAAATAATATTATATATCTATACTGTGTGTAATGGAAAATGTGTGTGCGTGTGTATAGCTGTTCTGAATTGCTCTGTGTTTCTTGCGTCTTTGTTTTGTACTCTACTGATTTATGAGAGCTGATTGAATTGAGAAAAGAATCCATGTTGGATTTTAGCGATATAGCTAATTTGTCGTGGATCGAGTCAAATGATGAAGTGTAAATGTGTGCATTTGTAGCCTAAACGTAATGTGTGCATTTGTTGCCTAAATGTAAGCTTTATGCATCTTTTGTTCGGGAAATGGTATTGTTTGAAGATATTGACACAGTCTGTTTTAATTTGCATATAATACTGAGAAACTGTTAGCCACTTGATTAATGAAATATTTGTTTAATATCGGCCCAGTTAACCTTTGTCGTTAATGTTGACTTGCGGTCGGTCGTCGTCTACATGTGGTAGAGGGTAGCATGATTAAACGTGTAACGTATAGGTGGCTGGAATCATTGTACTCTCTCTCTCTCTCTCTGTCCGCAACTCTGTGTAGTTGCGTGTTGTAGAACTTTGTGCACGTCATATTTTGAGGCGTATGTGTTGATAATTTGTGAATTCACTGCTGTAACACGTAGTTGTTGTCCAATTATAATCCTAGACTTGAGTCATTGGTAACATGAGCTATTTGTAGAGCTAATAATAGGCTACAAACTACGTAGTAGTCAACTCTACACCTGAGGCTAATAACTAACCTGAGGCTAATAGCTAACCTGAGGGTAATAACTAACCTTAGGCAAATAATAAACCGGAAAATATATTTAATACTAAAACTTGAGGTAAATCTGAAATTGAAAGTAATCTATGGTTAATGGTTACTCGTCATTGAAACAATGTAGCTGCCTGCTATAAGCAACAATATTATTATTTAGTAGTAGTGTAGTATAATTGAACTTTGAGCAGAATTGAAATGTGATTGGACAGCTGTGATTAAATTGGTACATTGGCTGGCTGCTAGCAACGGAACCGTGTTCAAATTGACGGAAAACAGCAAACAATTCTTATTCTTAAAATATTTATCAAGGAGCCCCCTGGGAGAAGGCGGTCAGTAGAGACACGATGTTTTCCATGTGATCGAGATGATGAGCAATGACATTTCTGGTGTCGAGAAGGAAATCCAACCTTTAAATATTGCTTCTTTGAATACACAAACTATAGTGGAATGCATATTCATATCATTGTTTATCAACTCGAGCCTGCTGTGTTATAATTCATTCCAATGCGGTTAAGGACAAAAACCGCAATTATTCCAATTTTAGTTTTCCGACGTTTCAAAGGAAACCGGTAGAATGTTGTGTGCAAGTGAATTTTCAGGGAATAGCATTAAGATTCTGTTTTTTTTAAGTGACACCAAGTTCTGTGTTTAAGAAAATACATGTATCACATTTCTTAGTTAGAAATTGTCGTCAACTTGGATTAATCGATGGCACTAGAAATTTGTGGAAACGTTGTACGACCAGTCGTACAGTTGAATTCAGATTCATACAGATAACCAGACCAACCATTGACCTCCTATAACCGCCATCGGACCAATATATGTTACGTCAGATTTATGATTGGCAGCGAAGTCCATTATGCAGCCTACATGAGATATTGCATTGGGATAAAGCACGTCACCGAAAGGTTATTAAAGTAGAGATTGATTTGCATTGACATCAGATAACACAAATAGAGGCCCAGCCTCTATTTGTTAATGCTCTTCATTCAAGTTCATTGTAATCAGTATGTTCGTTAGTAGTAATCACACACACACACACTGATCGAAAATGAAAACTTTAAATAATGATAATCGCGGGGGGGGGGGGGTTGAGTAGCTACATGAAGCAGTTTTTTTAGTCTGCCTTGAAATGGAAAGCGTCAAATCGCACTATACATTACAATGCTCTGATAATCTTGTATCATCGCCACGACTAGAACCCCATGCAATGTTTTCATTGTGGATTCACAATTGAGCTGATTGGCCACTAAGGAAGGTGTGCTAGAAGCTAACGTCAGCATTTCTACCACTACAGCCCTTGGAGTAGCTCGGGCAGGCTGGAGGAATTACGTCAGAGAGCATGCAGGCGCCGTGCTGTGCGCTCCGGGAATGGATATGCAGGAAGCTTGGAGTTCCTTGTAAATTGTCTCCTCAAATATTCTCGCTCCACAATCCGCAATGCTGCTCAGACCTATGCGTCGCGTCCATGGGCTACAACTTAACGCTATTAATACATCGCATCGAATCAAATGGAAAAATTACATTGTGCAATTAAGTTGGAATAATACAAATATTTTAGCTAAGGAATAAGCATCGTGTAAAAAGTGAGATTTATTACGATTAAAAAGCTACGAGCCTACGATTATAAAAATTACTCTGACCTGAAATGTATAGCTGTGTAGATCAACTGAGAAGCTCGCGTTACTGCTGTCAGAAACCCAATTTACCCAAATCAATACCTTTTGTTGACTAAAACTATGGAGTTCAACTCCTTAGAAATGAAATAAAACCTTTAAATTACACAACGTGCAGATTTCTTGTGAAGGGAGTAACTATTTCTAGGTGTACTGTCACACGTGTACCCCGTGCCAGGCTATTGGCTGAACTGTTGTTGATGTAGTGTAACAGCGGCATAAATCTTATGCAATCAGTTACCAGGAACGTGTAACAGCCTCCTCACCCCACCTGCCACGCCTCCTCCTCCACGTGGAGATTAGCAGGTATCAGCTGACCGTTGGATCGTACTGGATCAAGGTAAGCAGATCAACCCCGCCCTTCCGTTTCCCCCTCCATTCTATGTGATTAGATCTACGTGATAGGCCGTGGTAAATAATTACCGGCGTGGTAGAGGTTCGGCAGAGTTCCGGAATAATAATAATAATAACTATAATACTAGGTATTTCGTGTTGTTTATTATTATCTTCATTTTTACTATTGGTTATCCGCCACCGGCCGTACACAGATGGATAATCAGTAACGAATAATATATTTCGGTCGGTATCAATGTTGATCTTAACTGGATCGTTGTTAATAAACCTAATGATATTGGTATCTTTGCTTATAAATACACAAACAAATGCAAGTGCATATGGCACTTTGTATATTAGATATACATACCGATGGCGATGTATGTATATCTAAACACACATGTTAACCTTTACTTTAGTACACTGCATGGAAAACTGTCAGGGTTAAGGTTAGGGTTTTGAGTTAAGGCTATAATTCGGGTTTTGTTTGAGGTTAGGGTTAGGCTCATAGAACGTTTTGTCAACCTTAAACTTAAATTCATACAATTAAAAAATTAATACATCCTTCCCTACCTGTTGATTTGTTCTCACACAGTGTACTGAAGTGAAGGAGAACCATACATCATAGCATGTATTCCGACAGTATTCGATGCATCTTGATATACATGTCCGATAATCAAACAAATAGTGTGTCGTGCATCCAATAATTTAACGTAGACTTGGACTGATTCTGATAGGTTTTAGCCCTGTTTAAACAAAATCTTTTTGAAGCTCTATCCGCTTTTAATTTATAATCTGATTCTGTCTTATACTGTATAGTAGATATAGTTCTGTGTTTGGTGGGAATTCTGTATTTCTGTAAGATACATTTACACATGAAATCGTTTGGATTCTTATGATCGGGCTTATGATTTTTCAAGTATAATGCCAGGAAATTGTGGTATAATTTATCACTGCAGTGAAGCGCAGTGCTACTAATTGATCAGCAGTGGATCTTGAAATGACCGATCAAACATCTACTGAAGACTGCAACGAAGATGTTGAAATGATTAATCACTACACTGATACGCTGTGTGATTCATTGAACTGCAACGCTTCCGGTATGACAGCGACGAACGATAAATGGCTGTCAGACACTTCCAGAATATCACAACAGACTCTGAAAATATCGCGATGGGTCTAACGATGACTGTGTTGGGTCCATGGTATGCCGCAACAGACTTGGTGAGTACTGTGGTGGACCAGAAAGGACTGCAACAGACTCTACGTACCTCCGAATGATCGTTGTGGACCCAGACAACGCTGTGCAGTGGATTAAGAGAGTACTACATTGGATCCAGGGAAGACATAAAGTGACCAAGAGAGGATCTCAGAGCAGCACATGAGATCTCAGAATGATCGCTATAAATCTAGAACCGCTGCAGTGAATCAGGATAGTTGCATTTGTAAGTTCCAGAATGGACTCGAAGGATCATTATTCCAGAACTCTGCGTTATATTTGTTACTTTGCAGTTTTTAATGGCATTCAAGGGCATTCTACATTTATAGCAGCAATATACAACTGATGCTGGCATGCAAAAATTAAACACTTAGCTTTTAAAGCTGTGCTTTCCACTTCCTTCAGCCCTGACGAAGAGGTAAATGGAGACAAAGAAAAACGTTGGACACGACTTACCTAAGTCACTTGGGAATTGAAGCCTTTAAACAGTTTGCGTGTTTGTGTACATGTATTAAGCATTCAACACGAGTGCTTGAGATGAGAGAATACAGTTCAACATCTCTGCTTCAATCAATCAATGAAATGGTTTCACTGATTGACAAACAAAATTAACTTGTGAACTTTACTTTGAAATTTTAGTCGAACTGTCATGTATAGCCGTGATTCCATGTTTTAACCATGGTCAGTTAAAGTTGAATCTTCCATGGTTACTTCCTGAAAATTGTCTTTATAGTTTAAAACTAGGCTTAAAAATAGGCTTACTCAATAAATGGCATTGGGCTATTTTACTGTATGAAACATGCATAGATGGAACATCTCAAGTAATCTTAAGGGACAGAACCTGAAGCAACGTGTACACGCTGCTGCGTGTCACACCGGTAACATTCTAGACCATAGTCAGAGATGTATGACATCAGACTGTCCATGACATCGGACTGTCGGACCATTATCTTCTTATTTGCAAAATAACAGAGATTCAGTACCGTGCCTCTGCTGTCAAAGTCACGTTCTGGCGCTGGAGGGTTCTAAATGTGGAAAAGTTCAAGAGACGAGTACTTTCTTTGTCGGCGGCTAGCACACCGTTAACCATTGAAAACTCGTTAGGTCGGCCAGCTAAAGTCAGACATTGAAAGGATCCTGAACGAGATGATTCCTACCTAGGAGGCCACAAAGAGAGTCGGCAAACTGTGAATCAGGTGGTTGTTGGAGGAAACGATCAAGACTAAACAAGTAAGGCGTCAATTCGAGCGTAAATTGAAATTAACTGGGTACGAAACTGTCCGGCTGGCCTACAGGAAGGCGTGTAAAGATATCTTACATAGATCTTACTATCAGCAATGCGTGACCGAGTCCTGTAGTGATCTGAGAAGGTTATGGCGGATTGTAACCAATACACTACACATCAGATGTTCTCGTTGCGGTGATCAGCCAGGACTGTGTTATGCATTTGCAACATATATCGTGTAGAAAATCAATGACGTTAGGGAATCGACAGCAAATAACGTTGGTCAGAAACTCGCTGGAACATTATCTGAGAGAATCTCTACTGTTCCAATTCTAGACCTCTTCGCACCGGCGACGGAAATGGAGGTGCTCCCTAACAAAACGTCGCCACGATTTCATTCGCACATCAGTTTCAATGTCCTGTGCTGATGTCCTCGTACCACTGATCACCCACCTTGTCAACCTGTCGTTCAGTGAGGTGTGTCTTTCAGATGACTTCAAGCTTGCACAAGTCACACCTCTCTTGAAGAAAGCTGGCCTAGATTAGAGTAATCCTACAAACTGCAGATCTCAACCTTGAAGCCTATTGGGAAAATCGTCGAAAGGATGTCTGTCCCGATTGACTCCTCATATTTCTTCCACAGGAAATTTCAGCCCTTTCCAGTCGACATTCAGGAAGAAGCACAGCACTTATCAAGATGCACAACGATCTGTGCCACATCGTCGACAGTAAGCGCACGGCTGTATGGATTGAGTTACATCTCTCTGCAGCTTTTGACACTATCGATCACCGCGCGCTCACCAAACGATTGAAAACTATGTTCGAAGTAGCAGGTTAAAAAGTTTCCTGGTTTGGGCTTTTGACATTTAATTGGCATTGCTTTTGATGATTGATGTTTAATATTTCCAAGGGGAATATTATATTGGTGTGAAAATTTCTTTTTCTCTATAAAACCATAATATTTTAGGTTTGAATAACAGACATAAATAAATTGCCAAAATATTGGACTATTGTTAACACGTGTCGTTTTTATACATTATGTGAAATACTATTTGCATTGCATGCATAAGTTGTATTATATATAGACTTGACAATGTTAAACGAATGCTTGGCACGTTAGCACTCGCTAGTCAGGAATAAATAAGCATCATTTCTTTATTGCACTGTCTTCATTAAGTTGTTTGATGTAAAACTAGACAGGGTATTTCAAAACTAAATTACTGCGATGTCCCCGAGTCGTATGATCTACCTGTCCGCAGTATATCGGATCTGTCTAATTTAGGGGGGAAATATATAAAAGCTGACCCTATAGACCGTTTTGGGATAATAATTTATATTATAAATATCTAGCTGATTAAACGCCCATGTGTGTCAGAAAAGCCTAAAATGGCATTGAATTTCGCATAAATTTCAAGTATTCTACAAAATTAAGATATACGCCGTGCTGATATTAATTTGATTGTTTTCTAGGCATTTGCTTGAAATAATTTGAGCTTTTTGACGAATATTTTTATTTTGGGGGAAAATCTCAAAGGTTTGTGTG
>JAQFYQ010001322.1:0-13567 GCA_034694885.1 Buchholzia appendiculata | reverse complement strand
CGGAATTAAGTACCAACAATAATACAATGGTTTACGATGCTGTGAACGCCTGTTAAGTGTAATTTTGATGAAAAAAAGTGAAAAATAACAACTTTTCCCATCTCTTATAATGGTAAATATAGACACATTGCACCAGGGGCGTGTCAACTCATGGCCCAACACATGTGTTGCGTACTCTGATTGGCTAGTAGCTCAGATGTATATTTATGTGTTACACACTCTGATTGGCTTGCGTAAGGTAAATTGGCTTGGCAGTATTCAAATTTTTGTGTACTTTAATATAACGAGTTCTTAACGTTAAAGAAATGTGAACCCCCAGCATTTTGTTGTGCTGGGACAAAGATTTACAAGTGACTGTTGGTTCTCTTCTGGTTTTTCATACCTCTGTACCTATATTGTACGAATTTAACATAGTAGCCTAAAGCTTACCTGGCAGCATCACATCATACTTAGGTAGTATCAGCCTTAAATTTCATGAACAGTTGAAATTTATGTTTTCAGGTTCTGTTTGCAATCGCATAATGTTATGCTACAATGATTTTTGTATATTTGTTAGTACATTGTTATCAACTTTTGGTTTTATCTTTATTCACTGTTTATATTGACATTACCCAGTTCTGATGTTAATTCTACAGGGAGTTGGCATGTACCATAAGGGCATTAAGTCGACAGAAGAGGACATCCAGAGTGTGTTGAAGAGAGTGAATGAGCTGACTGGGATCAAGGAATCGGACACTGGACTCGCTCCTCCAGGACATTGGGACTTAGCTGCAGACAAGCAAACACTTCAGAGTAAGTTCATCCAGTTCGCTGCCTGGCTGAGTAGCCTGCCAAGCCAATGAAAGCAACCGCTTTCATTAGCTCGGCAGACTACTCTGCCATTCTATCTATCCTATTGCCCAGTGATAGCACCCTGGTGTGATCTACATGTAGAACACATTGGGTTGTAAATGTTTATCAAATCTTTCGTAAGAAATTGTTTGTCATCCAGTGATTTAGAGAACACAGTTCCTCTTGTTTTGTTGGTATAGTTTTGTATTTTAGCATATTAAACCGGGTAATGTTAATAATACGATGTTAGTAGGCTGTATGATGTATTGCAATGGACTACACTACAGTATTACAATGTAGTACAATGGACTCGCCATGTTCTTCCTTGTACGCAGCAAGGGGTGCGGTGAGATTGTTAGCATCAGATCTGGCTGTAAAATTTTCTTTATTAAAATCCAAGATATCATATGCATATTCTCTGCTGAGTTTAAACATTAAGAGCGTGATTGTCAGCAATTGCCTCCTAATTACAGAGGGATACATTTTGATTGTGTCCAACTCTCTTTAATTAGTCATGGTGCGAATTGTAAGCAGTGACAGTTTGGACGATAGACAACAGTGAGGACTTCTATTACAAAAATAATGATAGAAATCATTTGAAAGTTATGATAAACAAAACTTATGAATGATTGCTGAGTTTTTTATATTTTTACTTTATATGATTAGATGTTGACAATTTGTGTCTGGTCGTATGTCATCAATTGATGTCTTATTTGTGATGTCTTGCGTGTGATGACAACGTTACTAGATATAAGCTTACAATATTGATGACATTGTCAGTATGGTTTCTATGGAGATTTTCGCTTGCTTTCAGGTGAGCAGCCATTGCAGGTCGCAAGATGTACAAAGATCATAAATGCCGACACCGATGAGCCGAGATACATCATAAACGTGAAACAGTTTGCCAAGTTTGTTGTGGATCTCAGCGACCAGGTGGCGCCAACCGATATAGAGGAGGGCATGCGAGTTGGGTGAGTTGATTGTCTACGTTTTCGGCAGATTTAATTGCTTCTCTCTATATTCGTTTCGTTTCCTGTTCAGAATTCACACCTGGCTAATGCTTCAGAATTTGTTACTTTAATAAAGGATGCTAATATACAGTTATTGTTTTGTTAATTATTGTATCATTCGTAGTAGCTTGTTATTATCTGTCTACTTCACAAGAATTCCATAGAATTTTTAGAGGAGCTTTAAGAGGACCACATTTTTACCCCAGACTCTTTGTGTTGATTGAATGTTGCTACATAGTTATTTATGATGTCTGTATTTGTATGTTTCAGAGTTGACAGAAACAAATATCAAATACACATCCCATTGCCACCAAAAATAGATCCAACTGTGACAATGATGCAGGTATGATCAAATTCAATTTATTTTTGATTAACTTTAAAATTATAATTAGTCATATTCTGTGTCGTTTTGTAAATATTTCAGTTATTTGATTATAATTCTGATTATGATTCTGAAAGAAGTATGGTGCAAACAGTCGTAAAGAGAAAGAAAAACTGGATTGAACATGTGTTGAGGGGCGAGGGATTAATGAAACAAGTGATAGAAGGCAGAATTGAGGGAAGGAGAAACAAAAAAGACCGAGGCAAAGTATGCTTCACGAACTGATAGATGACAAGGAGGAATCATTTGTGCAAATGAAAAGGAAAGCGGAGGACCATGAGTTGTGGAGTAGATGGATACCAGGGACCTGCCTTCCGGCAGAACACTAATGATGATGATTCGGTTGTGGCGGCAAGCATAGCCTACGTTAACCCCACTAACATGAAGGAACCAATGAGCAGAATGGTAGTAATCTACACTCATGCTACAGCACTGATTAGACTACTAGCTCTTAGTCGCCTGCCTCTTACCACACACAATGTCACATGACATTGTCATGTATTTTACACCGTGCAGAGTCAGTATCTTGCAATTCCCCCTACCACAGGGGAACCACATTATGTTATTTCACTGCATATGGTGGAACTATTTTTCACAACATGGTTAAATACAGTCAGCTTTATTTCTAAAAGGATTATTAGTACATTTGCTGTACTTTCTCCCTAATTATCTATCAGAACTGTGTCACATGATTGTTCAATCATTCCTACGTGCTAAGTAACTAGCTACAATTGCTATCAATTAGGTCCATAAACAATTCAGTCGAATCTCTGCAATTATTCAATCATTGGAAGTTACAGCAGCTGCAGCAGCTGGTAGAAAAAAATTCGGCAGCCATCCAATCAGCACACAGCACACGCTGCCGCTGTAGATGACCTTTTACAGCCAAGTACAGCAGCTCCTCATTCAAGCGACCAATAAGATCTACATTACACTGAACTGAACAGATTAAACCTTGACATACATTCCACTTGATATCTTTATTTAAATAATAATTGTAACAACATAACAGGATAACTAAGTACAAAAATGTGGTATATATAAAGAATCTCTTTCTACTCTTTACTGGTTTTAATTTCCTTACTGGTTTTAATTTCCTTACTGGTTTTAATTTCCTTACTGGTTTTAATTTCCTTACTGGTTTTAATTTCCTTAATGGTTTTAATTTTCTTACTGGTTTTAATTTCTGCATCAGCCTAGAGATGTTTACTCTTCTTCTGATCAGTAGTCAGTTTAAACAAGAAAATTATAAGTATATTTCAGAAAAGTATCGCAGTCTTTCTAGTATATTGCAAAAAAACAGCTACACATTTGCAGCCTGAATTGCCTGCGATAAAGTGCAAATTTGGTAAAGAAATTCATCAACAGAATCAATCGTCTGGATGACACAAAAACAAAGTAATTAAAATAGGCCTAGAATAATAAAACAATATCAGATGCACGTTGTCTAATAAATCAATCAACTCTGGTGGCAAACTTAAATTGAAGTGATATTACTTCAGCAGTAACTCACTCATACACATATGAGCAACATTGCAAGCTACAGAAATATCAATAGTTCACAATCTGCAACAAAAATTATTCAAATTTCAAATTACATAGGTTTAAAATAATAAAACAATTACATGTCAATTGCAGGTTGTCTAATAAATCAATCAACTCTGGCAAACTTTATTCACCTTTACAGCTTAAACAGTTTACATCCCTGTGCCTTGCAGTCATGATCATATCTATAAAAGTTTGTAAGGGTCAAACTAAGATCATATGTAGTAATCTTGCTACAGTTATTGAAAGCCCCCCAAAATCTTCAACAAATTCTTTTAAAAGATTCTTATTTCAGGAAGACCAATAACCAAACATGAGTTCCTCTAGGTGTGCTACCAATAGCACAAAGTTATCTTACCATTGATTGACATCATTCAACTAAGTCAAGTACTTAATATCCACACATCACAACCAAGCGCAGCACTAGTGAAGCTGAAAAAGGATACTTGTTGAGAGCGCCGACTGGGTTTGTCTTGCAGTCCTTCTCCCACTGTTTGATGTGATGCCTCAGAGCACTGATCCACATAGTTCTTTCCTCGGCACTTCCAGCAACCAGGTCCAACGTCTGATGCTTATCACCGAATTGTATCACAAAGCAGCAGTCGTCCTTGTGTTAAAAAACATCACAGATACTACTGACATCCGTTCGATTAGAGATACTTATTATTATCTTTTCTGCTGTTTGGATGGTAAAATACTACAGATTACACATTTTCCAATATAGAAAACAAGTCATGAAATGACATGAATATTGATAATTATTGAACTATTCACAATACTTTGGCTGTGAACACTCAGAAAATATAATTCACTTTAAAGCTTAAGTCTTGACAACATATTATGTACATAATAATAAGCAATATATTTCAGGTTTTATTATTATCCTTCCCGCTTCTCCCTCCAGTAAATAAGTTAAAAATATCTACGCAATAAACGCTAACTAACTAATTAACTACGAACTAAGCAGAAGTTTCATCCTTATAACACTGAAGCAGCCCAAAGACTGCAGCAGATTATTTTGCCAGGAGGTGGGTGCATAATACTGCATATGACCCAAACCCAATGGACGATTTCAAGATGACGCCTCCTTAAAGGTTGCAAGCGATTTTTTTTAATCCTAATTTTTCTTCACATTTTATTTGATTTCCACATCAGACACCGTTAATGCTTAACTTTGCAAAGAACATGCTCTGAAAGGTTCATGACAGGTACAGCACTGTAACCAGTAGACTTGTTAATTAAGTTGCCTATCCGGAACGCCAGTTATAAACTGCACGATTGGTTAACTTACTCCAATCTCAATAGGCAATGAAATTTACAAACAGTACATTCACATTTCTTGAAGTGCTGTAAAGTAGCTTAGAATGTAGCTACAGACGAAAGTAAAAAAAACACCGCCGTCAGCTTCTGGTTAAGCAATCACACATTGGATCCAGATGTAGAATCAATAGTTATAATTCATAATGCAAGAAGAAGAAGATGATACAGCAAAGCGTATGTATAAGCTGGCTGTATGTAAGGTAGGCCTATACATGACAAAGAGTTATACATAAGCTGGCTGTATGTAAGGTAGGCCTATACATGGCGCACACGTGGCACACAACCGATCAATAGTATCAGTACACCAGGCTCAATAAGACATAATTAGTTGTACTGATATGCTGACATGCAGTGATGTAGTCCTCGGCCTTGATGCATTGCCTCAAGGCCGCCTTGAGGCACCTTACTGCCTTGCCTTGCTTTAGCCAATTTGTCAAATTATGCCTTGCCTTGCCGAAAAATTGCCTTGGAAAAAATGCCTTGACCATGAAAAAAAAATGCCTTGACTATATCATTTGAGTATGCATTGGCCTTGATTTCATGCCTTGAGGCACTTTACTGCCCTGCCTTCACCAATTTTCCAAATGCCTTGCCTTGCCTTGCCTTGAAAACGAATGCCTCGCCTTGAGAACAATGTTTTGACTACATTACTGCTGACATGTCAGCAGCTGATATATATAGTGCTGCAAGCCTATGATATAATAGAGAAGCATGGCTCTGCTACAGCTGATATAGTGCAGCAACTATGCCACAGTTGATATAGTGCAGCAACTATGCTACAGCTGATATAGTGCACAAAGGCTGTGCTATAATCCAGTAAAGCTACTCAATACAGTCGTTGCGCTATGCTATAGTGAGCAGCGTTATGTTATGCCATAGTGCAGCAGGGCTCAGCTATAGTGCAGCAGGGCCATGCTATAATAGTGCAGGATGGCTAATGGCTATGCTATAGTAGTGAAGCAGGACTATGGTATAGCGAAGCAGGACTATGCTAAATGCAGTATGGCAATACTACAACTTCAGTAGGAAGATTTAAAAGTATATTATCCAGAGCAGGTTCAAATACTCCATACGATACTGAAGCCCCTTCTCCGTTTGTATTTAATTTGCTATTCAAACTAATATTTTCAACACTAGAAATTAAAATCTAAAAGTACATACATGCTCAAATCACATCATGCAGCATGCTCATTGGAACAAGATCAGATCGCAGTTATTATTGAATCAAGCAAAACTATTTTAAATTATTGGAACATCAAGCACAAAATATCTCTCTCTCTCTCTCTCTCTCTCTCTCTCTCTCTCTCTCTCTCTCTCTCTCTCTCTCTCTCACACACTTTCTGCTAGCCCGTTTGTCTCTCTGTCTGTTTCTCCCTTACTCTCCTGAGTCTCTTCTATGATGCAATGGAAGTAAAACGTTCAAGTGCAACAAAGTCGACCATAATTGTCACACAGTATAACTGAACGCAACAATGCCACACAGTGTACAGTCTGCCAATTATATACAATTACAGGGCATAAAAACTACAGCCTGGCAAGCGCCTTAACATACCCTCAGCATACCAATGATTAATGACCAGTTGGTGGATATCAGGGTAACAAGGACTCAAGGAGGCGTTGGGGTAGAAAAAGCATATTCACTAGACATATTATTTAAATGTGCTAACGCAAGCAAAACTTAATGTTCATGCCAATATCATGTAATAGTTGCAAGCCTTATTAAAGCAATTCAACAATAAGAGTGAATTCAATTTTAAAAAATCATAAACTTCAGGGTAAATATGCCATTCAAAACGTCATGTTCAAAGCAAGCAGGTTGATTATTATTACTATCTTAGACAACAAATCATTGGCTATTCAGCAGCCAATAACAGCTTGTGGTTTAGATTACCACAAATATACATATACCGGTGTAAACAGCCAATAATATAGCAGGTTATACAGTAATTCCATAGTAATACAAATAAGATCATCTACACAATGTAGATGTAGTAATCAAGCAAGTAATACAATAATAACATAATAGATCATAAGTGGATAATAATGAAGTAGAAACAAATAATAATCATATTCTCAATCTAGAAGAACATCGATTACAATAATGAACAATTTCAGTTTAAATTAAGCCAAAAACTATTTTTAGAAATACAATTAATAAGAAAGCAGTGCTATTGTTAAATATTTTAAACAAGGAGTTTAGTGGTATTTTTTGTATACCATAGCGCTAAGTAATCCCTCACCAACTACCTAACAAATAACTGAATCAGAATCTTCCAATTGTGATAATGCTGCTGTAATTCAGCTACTTTGAGACAAAGGTTAAGAAGAAACCATTGAATATGAAAACACAATAATTGTGAAACGCCCCTCCATTGATTAGCCAGTTGGAGAATTCATGTTTATGTTTGTTTTGTTTGGAATGAGAATAATTATTTCAAATAATTGCAGATGCAAACTTTACAAGTGCTGAAGATTTTGTAATCGACTGCATTTGATTATTGCATACCATCAACAGACTGCTAACGGCTCAAAGCAAAATTTAAGGATTGGCAATAAAATAAAAACAGAATTATGGGACCTTTGACTTTACTACACTGTTCCAATTAGCTCCTCCAGATTAAGTTTCTATACAGCTTGCAAAGACTGAAAAAATATTACTATGCCTGATTGGTCAATAATTGATACAAGCCTATTTTGTAACTAATGTATCGATCAAATTCAACCTTAAACATTAAAAGCTGCGTTGATAGTCAGCTTTACCACTTGTTGGACAAGAGAGGATTTTATTTACAGCCTTCTACTACCTCAATTCAACAATTAAAAAAGCTTATCTATCACCTTGTATAAGAGTGTTGATACAAAATATACACATGTCTAACAACAACAACAAAATACTAAATAAAGCACCACACAATACAACTATTTGTTCAGTTGTTAGACACTACAGCTAGAACTAGACAAGATGTTGACAAAGTGTTGAATTGAGAGTTGAATTGAACCAGTAGATGAGTTAAGAGCTGAATTGAATTAGATGTTTACAAAAAAGTTGGCAACAAACTATAAATACATTGATCATTCCATAAAAGCAAATACATAGCGAGCACATTCCATAGACACACGCTTGAGGATATTAACATTATTCAACACAACGCTAAGCGGTTAAAGCAAACAATGTTTAATCACCAATACTTGCACAAATCAACTCAAACATCGCCACAGGCCACACTCACCTTGATCTCTTGCCCACACTGATAAAGATAAATACATAGATCTACATTCATTCATTCAGCCTAAAAATTAATTAAATATCTAATGTACACAAATTGTATTGTAATCTAAATGAAATCAGCAAAAAATTTCCTTTATCCCAAAATAAAATTTATGTAAACATTATGAAAAGTTCAAAATTGCAACGCTTCCATACTTTTAACACAAGTTTAATGATAAATTAAGATATTTATACCCTTATTAAAGACCTGTGACTTCACATGAAGGCTGACAATGAAAATGAGACTTTAAATATTGCTGATGATGATGAAATAAATATAGTTTCATTAATACGTCCAAAAATTTATTAATTATTAGTTTAGAAATAGAAGTGTATTTTTCAAATTTAATGGCATAAACTTCCAACTACAGCGATCACAGCATTCTCTGGGATAAGTGAAGATAAATCTTCCTTCATGCAGATTGAAGATATCAAGATGTGCATGGTGACAGCTTGTCTAAATACACGAGTGATTGATTGATTCAATCATTCAAGTTTAACCTACATGCATATACACAGCTAGCTAGCCAATTGGATCATTCTTACACCGAGTTTAACCAATGGGATTATTGTTTCACACCGATAGCCAATAGGAACATCCTCATACACAGCGATAGCAAATATCAACATTCCTATATGGTATGACTATGTCACAGGAAAGCTCTTACACACAAAATGACTACAGAAATTTTGTGATCTTAGATAGTGAGTGCATTTTATACAAAATGATAATAGGAATAATTATTCATCATAAGAGCATTCAAACACAGGGACCAATATCACAGGTACATTCGAGACAACACTCAAAGCCAAATATAGCGGTCCTACATCCAGCCACGAGCCAACTGTTGTCCAATGGTCACGTATAAAGTAAGTAAAGTAAAGTATTTGGTGTCTTTCAAGGAAGGTTCCCTGGGTGCTGATCTCCCCACACAGCCCTCAGCCCGACGTAGCACAGAAGTTCATCCAACCGGGGTAAGTGCGCTAGGCAAACACGCCAGTTTACTTTCCTAGGCGTTTACACCTAGAACCAACTTATACTGCTTGGTAACAGAGGCGGAAGAGCGTGCACAAATATTGTCCGATTTTGTTACCGATAACCCTGCCTGGACCGGGAATTGAACCCCTGACCTTTAGCACATGATGCGAGTGCTTAACTAACTGAGCCATCTGCCGCTCTATACCCAGCCTAATTAAAGGCAGCACAATCGAACAAACTAAGTGATACCTACAAACATTCAACAAACAGAAAATATCTACAATTCTGGCATCAAATAAATGCATCACTTCAAATGGAGACACAGAAACTGAGTGTGTATACTCACACTAACGGTCGGCAGTTTCCGGCCGAACACAGCGTTGAACTTGTCCGATTTCGCCCCCTCTACGATCTCCTGTATCTCGCACATGTGAACTGAAAGCAAAACCGAACCAGTTTCAACAACATGAATCAACACAAACTGACTTACTTATGCAACAAAATACTACATTGTCATAATGAAAACTTTTAATTCACAGTCAAATAACACATAAATCACACACGCATCAAAGAAATCATATCAAAGTAGGCCTAGTTTGGTTCTTCATCAAGCTAAGTGGTTATTGGTAAAGATTATGACATCATCGGGTTTGTATAAATACATTTCTGTATTAATTTCTTGAGGCATTTTACAATCTACAACACCAACAGGATTTCAGCGAAAGGTTCATGGTCGATAAATGCAGTAGAAACTTTTACTCACTTTCGCTTGCGTCGGAGGAATACTTGTGCAGTAATTTCCTCAACGGTTTGATCTTCGTTGAACCTCTGTACTTCAGAGCAAGCCCGTCTTCCTCGATGTAGAAATGCCGGACATTTTTGGAAAACCGTGAACGTACTTTTCTCATCACGGCACCTTTGCGCGCATATTCAACTGCCTGGAGAACTGGAACAGCCAACCATCAGAAGTCATCATTGCTGGTAATATCAAGTGTAGGCATAAGCCATACATTATCTATCTACCTTCAATATGTTTAAGACATACAGGCAACATAAATACCAATTAATAGACAGTTCAAGCGTACATACTTCTTCGACAAACACATGAACCTAAAGGTATCATTGTCAGACAGTACTCAGGTTAGGCACACGGAATACATCATACTATCAAAATACATCCATACTAAATAATACATACACAGATCCTATGTATTGTATGTAACCAATTACCATGTATCTAAGACATCATTCTAGACAACACAGAGATCAATCATAAAGGAATATCTTTACAATGTTGGACCCAGTATACAATACAAGCCAAAACAGTTCAGTTTATTCACAAAGATGACAAGTGATACTCTTAATGCCAATAATAGCATCCAATCAATACCAAAGTTTGTTTCATCAACTGTAGAATAGCATTGTGATATATGATTTGATGATGTTGTTGTTTAACTTCGGAGTGCTTTAATACTAAATCGCTTCCACTACGGGAAAACAAAATCCTGTCATAGGCTGAATCATTCTACCACTGAAATTCAGACGTCACCAAATAAAGATAATAATCACGATGACGATCATGACAACTGAAGAATCATTTCTGGTTGTCACGCCATCATCCAATTCAACAAATAAACTCAGCTTCAAAGAACATTCAACTAAGAACTCATTCATCATAGTACATGCACGAGCAATTCACAGTACATTTGTCATAAATTGTAATTCATATACAATATATAGAGAGAAATTCATAGCATACAGTCGACATATGCTCAAGATATACAAGGGAGAGATCTACACACGGGAGATACATATCTTGCATTTAACATACAGGTATTCATATTCTGATATATACCTTATACATAATTATGATTAAACATGTCTAATGTGTATATAAACAATGCATAATCTCTCAAATGTTATATTAAATATAACTATTAAATATAACTATATATTAAATATAATAAATATAAATGTTATATGTCTACCTCTTGCTTACTACACAACAGAAATGTGCCTAATGGCCATGGATCATTTCATACATTATCACATTTGTTGTTGATGACTAACCAGTTGACATGTAGCCATAGACGTTATTTTGCTATTAGCCATGCATTACAAGCAATGCAGCATGATCACAGAAAATCATTGTCAGACGGTACAGACAGAGCTGCTGGCTGCACAGTCTGCCGTGACACCGGCCGGTGTGACTAACAACTAACAACATACTTCCTCGCTTGGTGGCTCATTTCCATCAAGAAGGTATTCATGGTATACCCATTACACACCTCAATATATTAACCCATATATCCCATTTCAGTAACGAATACATTCTTTGTTCAAGCATTGTAATACTCGCTATCCCTCACAGTAATTCAATTACACATTCATACATTAATCATTCAATCATCACCAATACAATAATGAATAAAATCGATGTACTAGGTTTATTCTTTTCATGCTAAGGGTCATAGATAGCAGGAGAATACACGATGTAGTCTAATACAGACATTTTATAATCAACTATGACTACATCCCAATGTGCTGAGACCATTGCAATTGTGCTTAGACCATTCATCATCATCATCAAGTGTCATCTGAGCACTAAAAGAAGGTTGACCACTATGGTTTTCCATCTTTTTCTATCTTCAGCTGTCCTCTTTACCATCTCGTATGTCGTTAGTTGTGTCCAACCTATTATATCATCTGTCCACGTTAATCTTGGACTTAGAGCATTACAATGAGCTTATATCATTGTGATGAATATAGTCTTACACACTACTGCTAATTCATTTGTTAGATACAAAAATGCTGACTGGATTCATCAAACATTACGTCGGACCTAATTGGACTGATCAAAGCAGACTAGCATGTACTATAAATAATGGGCAACAAAATATATTGTCGATATAGATAGCAGAATTTTGCCTATAATAAAACTGTCAGAGACAAGTACTTCGTTGCATCATGTTAATAGACATGCTGTTATAAAACAACTGACAAATAAAACTAAATGAAAACAGATTCTGAATTTAACAGATCCATGTAAGCCTAGCTATCACAAATTGACAGTAAGAAATAGATATTTCAAGGAATGACAGCGTGTGTTAGTTACCAATTAATAGTAATTATTGATACTCAGTTTACAATCTTATGTTACAATTACTACAAATCACGACACATGACCAAACCAAACATCATAGAACAGAAATTAAATTACAACCGTAAACATTAATACCTTCGAGTGATGGAGGAGGTTCCGTCTCAAGTTCAGTAACTTTCTCATTGACGACACATCCCTCTGACTTTGGAGATAAATCCAATTCTACTGACGGAGTCATCGGATCAGATGCAATATCGTCTGAAACAGACAGCGTCGTAGGCCGGAATTCCTCTGCAGCTACTGGCACTACAGAATTAGACTGCATGTTGATAACTATGCAGGTAGTTTTGGTTTGCAGAGTACTTCGATAAAATTTCAGATATAGTACAATTCTTTAGGCCTACTACACAAAGCGAGTAAAATTTTTAGTGTTGCATTTTCTGCACACCACTCTTCCCAAGACTTACACTACAACACGAATATAGCAAACATTCAGTAATTGATTTTCATCAGATATACTGTCAAAGAATTTCAAGACAATAAAACAAGCAGTAATCATGGCTGCCAAACAGCAGCATAGCACACTGATCATTCATCTCTCTTTCATTTGATAACATCATTTATAACATCGATCATATCATCTACATGTATATAGGCAGTGCATGATATTGTAGCTCATAGTAATCATCAACAGAGTTATATACTAACAGACACAGCCTTGTTAAAAAAAACGACAATGGTCAGTTTACAGCGATAGACACGGGCTTACAGGGATTTATGCATGAATTACATTATGTATCTCGTATCGTATCATGATGAAAGGACAAACCGGAATGTCAGCTTCCCAATTAAAATAAATATTTTTGTCACTCAAAAAATTTATCCCATCTATTTCTAAAACTATTCACATAAGGTGCAGTAACAACAGAGTGACGTAAACATGCAATGTTGCTAGGAGATGAACCTAGAGGCTGCAGAGCCTGCATTTCATTCATCTCGATATGATACAATACACTGACAGCCACTGAGACTCACAGGGTTACACAGACAGACACAGGGTTACACAGACAGACACAGGGTTACACAGACAGACACAGGGTTACACAGACAGACACAGGGTTACACAGAC
>JAQFYQ010001321.1:0-13573 GCA_034694885.1 Buchholzia appendiculata | reverse complement strand
AAATCGCTGCTTTTCATGGGGGGGGGGGATAGGGTTACCATTACTTTACCCATTACCTAATATTCTTTGAGATGATGAAGCTTGCTCATGAAGTGATACACTGCATCAAATGCATAAAAACCGTGCTGTGGCTGGAGTTTCGCCTCAGATCCGTTCTAAATATCACACCGTTTCCCCGAGACTGGACATAGTGCGGCCTACCCTGCTTCCATGATCTAGGTATGCAATGCTTGCAGTTCAAAAAAATTTAATCATAAAGTTAATAAAATAAATTATTAAGAGGAAAACTGTGAAAGACACAGATTTGGGAGTTTAAGTAAAATTCCAGGCTATAAAAAGCAAGGTAAACTGAACAAAAATAGCTGGGGTTCCGTCCCAGATTCCGTTGGGGAAGCTTCTACCACTCCATCAAATCCCCTAGGCAATTGACTCCCCCCATCATCCATGACCTGGCGATGCCAATGGAAGCATGCCTACTATATATGTAGGCCTAATGTTGACACCATTTTTATCAAAAGCTTCTAGAAAAGCGGGTTCACTTAAATATTAACAACTGCCAAGAATAAAAGAAACTCTTTATCTCATAACGTTCAGTGTCAACCAGCTGGAACATTATCAAGCCTGATAACATCTGTGACAAGATCTAGGTGAAGGACAGAAGTTGCCCGACTTACTTGTACAGATTGGGATTGAACCGAACCGTTCCACTTCCAGTCGTCTACAAATCACACATACAGTATAATAGATTGCGTGTTATCGGTAGACGAAATGAAACACATGTTAAATATACGCTTAGATTAAATATGCACAGAAATGTAGGGTAAATGGATGAGTGATAGCACCCTAGCAGAAGCAAACAGTATATAAATTGAAGGACAACATGAAACTTAAATGCAAGGTCAAAATATAGAGTGCTTGCATAGGTAACTAACTGAAGCAAACAGTACACAGGAGACTGAAAGTACAAACTGAAAGTACACCAATGACTGAAACAGTACACCAACCGAATTACGCAGATTATTATTATTATTATCACATCAATTTATAACACGCACAAGTTAAAAATAACTGATGACTGAAAGTACACAGACTGAAAACCTACCTGTAGATTTACCATCGGTGGGACTTTGGGATAGCCGGACGGGAAGAAAATATCAAACTGAAAGCAGCCGCCTGAGTACGGCGTATCCTCGGGGCTAACAAACACAAGCAGCAACTTATAAATTACAACAACAAGCTGACCTTTGAACCCTCTTTGAACCCTCTACAGAAAACTAGCACAACAAATATGAGACTTGGTAAACATCAAGTTGGTAAATCTTGATTGAATGTTGGTGCATGAATTTTCACTGCCAAGTAGCATTCTACTATTGATGTTAATAGTGGCTTTGTATTGAGATTCGAACTGAAAGTTTAGATATAAAATTACGTAGGGTCAGAATTATTATAACACCACTTCAACAAACTATTAACATTTAAATAACACTGAAGTATGATATATGGCGAAATCAGATACATCAAGGTTGAGATAAGGTAGGATGAACATCGCTTAGCTAGACCTGGCTTGGTCATGCATATTCAACTAAATAAATCGACATCTCATCTTACAAACAATCAGATTCATCAACAGAATGCATGTGCTGTAAGATTTGATAACATTATTGACGTTCTAATCAGTTGAGCAGTTTTCTACATCAACTCTCAATACTATATATCAAATTGGTCAAAGATGACCGTGCCACGTTTTTCATTACAGACTAAAAAGATAAGGTCCACAATGAGAGCCTCTGTGCAAGTAACCGATGACATACCCAGTTATAAGAGCCTTCATCAGCGTCAGTTTGTCGTCGTCCTACAATAGAAACAGCAAAAAGACGTCAATGGATGTCAGCAATAAAGAAGAGTACTTTTTTCCAAAGAGTACATTCTTCAAACAGAGACTTAATTAAAGAGTTAACTCTAAAAGAGCACTTTTCAAATGAGTACTTTCCGGAAAAAACTTTTTCAAAGGAGTAATTTTCCAAAAGATCGCATTCTTCGTAAAAGAGCGCTTTCCTATGTAAAACCCAGACCCCACAAATTAATTATAGAACATTACAAAACCCCAATTTGTATACACCGAAGTATGATTCACAGCATACACGAGATAACAAGCAGTATGGCGAGTTACCGTTCTTAGAAAGATGGCCGAGCAGAGATTCAACGGAAGAGATATTGCTAGAGACGTCAACTCTTGAGCAATCCTGAATATCTATACAACACAATAGACAAGTTTCCTTTTATCAATGAACAAGAACAATAACTACACAACATAATAGACATGTCTTCCTTTTATCAATGAACAAGAACAATAACTACACAACATAATAGACAAGTTTCCTTTTATCAATGAACAAGAACAATAACCAAACAACCCAATAGACAAGTCTTCCTTTTATTAATGAACAAGAACTAGACAGAAGTATCAGATACATAAAACATTTCAATATCAGTAAAGAAATCCACATGCTAAATATTATAGGCTATATGTTTAAATAAAACGTAGTCCGAGTAAACACAATCACAGTCATTATTAAGAAGTAGGCTCAAGACTCAAACAATGGACATAACAACACAAAACCTTATTAGAACACAACCGTGCACACATGCGCAGCGAAACTTCATCCTCGCAATGTACAAAAGAACACATAACCAACATTACGCAATCACAGCAACTTCAGCTCAGCTGTAAAATCAACATATAATGCGAATGCGATACGAAGCAGTGCCAGACCTGTGCTTGACTTAGTGCTTCCTGTTTCTTGAATATCTTCGCAAAATGATGCGAATTCGGTGCGTCAACTAAAAAGCAACACAAAAATGAAACCAACAATAATTAATTGACTAGTCAGCTGGAGATTTTTCCGGAGAGGTCAAACAGGAGTCAGCCTCTTGCCACATACAGTCAATACCATCTAGACTCTTTTACAGTGCAAATGTCCCATCGGGTGTTTGTAGGGAAGTTTACCTTCCCACTCACCCTGGTGCCCATCCTTAATAGCAGTGGTCCTTTCACAAGATGTAATTTTACTTTGGCCTGTTCACTTTTGTGGTCGAGCAATTTCACCTCATGGTAACTCCAAATCCATCACAGAAATTCGCAGATTCAAAAGCAATTAGAGACAATTAATCTTCAAAAAGCAATATGCTACTTGGAGTTACAACAATCAACAACAAAACAAAAAATCTCCAAATACAAGTTGCTTACATTAAATAACCAAATTTTTAAATAATTATCAATAGTAACACAATTGTAGACAAATGCAGTTATTTAAGACGATGATGATAGTGCTCTGTCTGAAGACAGGTCCTGGCGATGGTCATTTGTCTTACGTATTACTAAGCATGATTTTCACCACCGACCGACTAGGCCAGCTGAGCAAGGGTGGGCGGCCAAAGGTCCTTCCCGTACAGGCAATGGAGTGTTAACAATTTTCCCAGGTACAATACAGCAGAAACAACAAAATACTCATGACCAAATTAATCATACGTAGAGAAAATAAACAACATATCGTGATTAAGTAAGCAAGAATATATTAATAACATATAATAAAAATGACAAACAAATCTAACTGAAAGCCTGTCTTCCATGTTGAAGCAAAGAACCTAATGGCATTTAAAGTCTGCTCTACATGTACACAAAGCACCAATTAGGTAAGTGCTTCTCACCGTCTATAGAACAAGACAGGAACTGGAGCTCGCTCACCACCATCTTGTACTTGGCCTCGAGTAGATGCTGCAAACAATAAGCACGACATCATCATCAGAAAATCAACTTGCAAACTTCCACGCCATGATTAAATCAACAAACTTCCACAGCCACGCAAGAGACGACAGAGCACATTCCATTTTGTCAACAGTTAAACGAGTGCAAATTTATTTTCCATTAAATGGAGCAAACATTTAACTATCGGACGCCCTTGTTTACACCAAAAACACTTTTCCCATCATATTGAATTAGCCTTACTGAGCTGGTCAAGAAATACGGTAAAACAGTTGCAGCATAAAAACATAATATCTCAAATATAAACACAAGTCTCAAATAGAACCAGCTTGTAGTAATAAGAATTCAATTCAATGTGTCCAATCAGATCAAAGTGCATGAACGATATTTATGCAGTCCCTCAGAGCAAGAACATCAGCAAGTTGCTTATCAAAAAACAGCATCAATATGAACATCACAGGTATAAACATCATAGGTATAAACATCATAGGTATGAACATCATAGGTATGAACATCATAGGTATGAACATCACAAACAAAGAAACAAGAGCAGCAGCACTAACAAATCTATGAACTCATATCTACAACTCTCATACATCATAGACTCGCAATCATAACCGGTCATTTCTTCGACAATCAGTGGAATAATTGTAGCCAGAGAGAAAGGAATGCTACCCTGGTGAGAAAGAAAGGATGGATAACTGGGTGAAAGAGAAAGGATGGCTAACCTGGTGAGAGAGAAAGGACGGCTAACCTGGTCAGAAAGAAAGGACGGCTAACCTGGTGAGAGAGAAAGGATGGCTAACCTGGTGAGAGAGAAAGGACGGCTACCCTGGAGGGAGAGAAAGGACGGCTACCCTGGAGGGAGAGAAAGGACGGTTAACCTGGTGAGAGAGAAAGGACGGCTAACCTGGTGAGAGAGAACGGACGGCTAACCTGGTGAAAAAGAAATGGCGGCTAACCTGATCAGAGAGAACGGACACGTCCATCACCTCCTGAGCGGGTTCTACATGTGCGACATTGTTCCGGCAGTCGTTGACCGACTCCATCTCCGACGGTTTGTTTGGATCAACATTCAACCGTCGGAACGCTTCTGCTCACGCAAATATATGAAGCATGAATCATAATTTTGTACCATGATCTTACAGAAACGCATGCACGACTAAATGTTATACGATTCGATAACTTCGACAACAACACAATAAGCACTTAACAAATAATGTTTAGATAATGTTTATTAGAAAACATAGATTGATACAATATCAGTGTACAGAAAACTATCTTAAAAACAAATCAATAACTGGTACAACTACTCAACAATCACTAACAATAGTAAAAAGTTCTAGTTATAAATCCGTCCCATACACTTAAGAATTTCTGCAGCAAGTCAAAATACCACCAAAACCTCACAAGTGATTCTCACACTGGAGCAAAAGTCAAACAATGTTCTCCACTGTACAAACTATCAGAATGAATTCGCTGGAATCTGAAGTCTCGCAAATTGATAGCAACATGGATAAAGACGAAGAATTAATTTAGTGAAACTAAATCAATCATTTAACCAGTTTCGTAAACTTTTGTACCAGTTAGATTACAAATTTAATAACTGTCAAAATTCATCACACATTCATTTATGAACAGCTGACGAAAATAAGAAGTCAAATCAGCATATTTACCGGAAACGTCTTTGAATAGGCTTTGGAATTCCCTGTAAAGAAAAACAATAACACGCATACTTTCGCTGCAGGTCTAGACTCATAGATTAAATCTTAATTAAGAAGAACGACGAAGTAAAACCAGTGTAGACTAAAAGAAAGCAGAATAAACTTGTAACATGCTCTGCAAAATATGAACCGTTCAAGATTCTGCTACTGATAGAGACAACTAATTTTGTCCTGTTTGTAACGGATATGTAAGCATCTACAGAGCACGATGAAGTCACTTGAAGCAGCTAGGTGACATCTGGACAGAGATTATTTCTGCACCCATGAACAACATTCTAATAATGTGAAGAGCAGGCAACGACAAAAATCACAACAACTAAAAAATCATAACTAAAATTACAATATAATCAGATGGCACTGAAATATCAGCACATAGCAAAACCCAGTCAATAAAGATGTGATGCAGTATGTGTTAGATTATATACGTAGTAGTTCTGCACGATTTACAAGAAGGTATTATCTAGTATACAGTGCACAGATACTCCTTACAAACTGTACACAAACAGTATAATCTAACTGAACTTGCAATGTATAAACTTTCAACTCCGATTGTCTTGATGAAACTCTAATATATGCCGTCTCCCATCTTATTTTATCACTCATTCATTCTCGCCCACAAGACTTCTTCTATTTGAGCTTCAATTTTACACTGTCACTAAGCTCCAATGTTGGATGCCTTGTTGTATAGTAATACATTATATTAGTACAGGCGAGTTAGGCATACATGTTCTGGAGCGCTTAACTCGGTATGTCGTCCATAAAACACAAGAAAAAGCCTTGTAGGATATCAACCTCGCGAGTTTCTCCTCTGCCGTTGCAGCACCATGACTATCGCTCCCCGACTGATGCGTATGTTCCTGAGGACTGTTCGCACGCTCTTTGCTTCGCTTCGTGTGCGAATGACCTTCTTTCTTCGGTGGCTTAGGTATGCAGCCGTTGCCCGCCTTGCAGATGTGATGCAAGAGTGTGTTAGCCTGCAGATATATAATATACATTATATATTATGACAGTAGGTTGTCATTCTTAACAAATAATCATTTCTACTTCTTATTTCGTAGATGATGATTCAGTTCATTTTAATTGATCACAATGAGTTTTCGATGTTTTTGAGACTCATTCGTACACCCAGCTACCCAACGTTACTCAGGTTTCCCTGTGAACCATCTCAGCAGTGTCCTCAAACAATAGTCCCCCTACCTCCAATAATACTATTACAACTGCCATTAGTAGCAGTCCTCTATCGTCATTGATGATGATGATAGTGCTCAGTCCGAAGAAAGGTCCTGGCGATGGTAATTTTGTCTTACGTATTACTACGCATGACTTTTACCACCGACCGATCGTTATTACACTAAATAATACATAATAAAATAATTTGTACAAAACAAAAACTGTAATACACAATTGATTTAACAGAATAAGAACACAATGACAAGGCAAGACAGCTGCCTGGTCTGCTGCTGCATACCTTCTGTTCCAGGTTAGCGAGGAGTTGGTAGACCGACTCCTGCTGATTGTACAGTCTGCCGAGAAGTAAGACCAGCTGTGGCTGTAGGGCTGTACACACATCATCATCAATCATTACCATCATCATCATTTGTCATCATCATCATCATTATCAGTCAGCGGTTGTTTAAATAAAATAATGTTAAAATTGGAATCAAATATAATATCCAGCCCTATACAAAAAAATTAAAATAATGACACTAACTATTATAAAGTGCTATGATACTATACACATTTTTATATCACTTTAGAATCAAGTTCACAGGCACCAGCAGCAATTCTTCTGCTACTAGCACAATTGATCAAATTCACAAGCATTAACAGCAGCAGTTTTTCTGCTTTCATCACATATGAACAAGAGTAAACAGTTGACAAGACAACTTACCCAACTCTTTGATGATGTCGACAATGACTCGATAAACCTACAGTCAATCAGACAATGTCAACACCATATTGTCTCTATCCATTATATTCACACAGTGACACATTACCATAATAAATTACACCGACGCGTATGCCAACTAGTGGCATTTGACATAGGTTAGCCATCAGATAGTTTAGTTTCCATAGCAGGATAACATTTAAAAACCAATAGCGAAACTAAACAATTTTGCAGCCACAATAGGTACAATACATATATTTTATGAGGTCACTTACAGGTGATAAAATAAGCACAAATTTCAACTAAACTTACTCCATAAATTACAATCCACAAATTTTCAGTTATTCTATTAACAAGTCTGAAAGTAAGTCAACACTTATAAGGAAATATAGTGTAATATGCTATACTATAATGCTCAACAATAGCGGGTCCAATAACGAAGGAATGCTGAAACTAGTTTAAAGCAATGAACAGATATAATAACTCTGCAGAACTGATTCATGAATGACAGATGTCATTACGATAAAGATCAGCTGCGACAACTTACGGCGGTGTGACGGCAGATTTCAAGAAATGAATCTGTCTTCAAATAGTGCTGCAAGCAGACAGAGAGACAAATCATACCAACGTAAGCAGTCAGACAAAGAGACATCATACAAGTACAAACAGTCAAAGAGACGGATCATAGAAGTATACTTAGTCAGAGACAAAGAATACTAGTATAAGCAGTCAGACAAAGAGACAACCATACTAGTATAAGCAGTCAGACAAAGAGACAACCATACTAGTATAGGCAGTCAAAGAGACAATTTGTAACATACAAAACAACAAACATACATAAGACCAGAATAAGTAGACAGACAATAAGACAGATGAGACAAGTCCCAGCACAACAAACAATACGAGAGATTGCAAATTAATTAATAAACAATTAAAGCACTATCATAAAACAAATCTAGTTCAACACAATCTCTGTCTAATCTCTTTCACACTAGCCTTTATCGCATTTCACTCGAATATTTCAGTGTTTAGTAACTATTGTTCTTCTTACATTCTGAACTTGCTGACTGTCGCTGAATATGGTGCACTTTATCAATAAAATAATATACTCTGTAGCCTGTACGATGAAGCTATGCAAAATTAGATTTCACGATAGAAACAATGAAAAACTCTAATTATAAACAACAAGATTAATTATTTTACTAAATAAATTATAGCTTAATTAAAGACATATTAAAAGTATAACAAGTTTTTCGCAGAGAATGACTAAATTTTAAATTTTTTGGAAACAAGTTGCCTGCCGCATTATTTCACTCATATAGCAACAAGCATAAAACACAAATACTGATAAGACAATGCGACATACAGTAGAGACGTCACAGTTTAATAATTCTTCCAAGTAAAGCTTCTAGCTTCCACCTCTGCATGAGCTATGTCCTTTTAAACGTATTACACACATTTAAGCGATTGAAACTAGAACTAAAATCTGCAATAAGAGAGCATGATTGCAGTACCTCTGCGAATGGTATCAGTGCGGAACCCTCGAGTATGTTAAAGACGTCCGCGACTGGGTCTACGACAGAGTCCGAGTGATCCATGCTTGCACACCCGTCGGAACTATCCTCCACAAGGCAGACCATCAGCTGCTCGCTACTGCTGTTACTACTGCTGCCAGACGTGCATCCACTGCTCGGTGTACCCCCACCCTCCCTCGTGCCCGCCCCACCGAGGGCGTGGCTAGATCTAGGCTTGAGCTGCGGTGCATGGTTTGCATAGAGCACCTTCAGCTCGTGTAAGATCTTGTGCAGGACAGACTCGATCTGATGAAAAAATGCACGCAAGAATAGAATTATAACCACACAAAATGATATAAGCAAAGAATCTTGGAAAAATAAAAAAGCTAGAATACAACGTCATTGGTTACACACAATTTTTATTATTTGTTAAACTGAAAATCATTAAGCATTTCACACTGGCCAAAAAGAAACATGTTTACTAATTCATGAATAACGAAAAGCACAACTCCGTTGAACTAGTGTTACATCTCTATGGAACTTGTGTCACATCTCTAAGGAACTAGTATTGCATAACTAGTTCGAGATCTCAGCACCCTCGATATGATTAGCTATGTTATTGTTATTACTATTAACAATAACAGATCAAATAAAATGAAGATACAACTGAACCTGTTTATCCTTTTCCTTCTTTGCAGCAAGAAATGCATGTATGTCCCATTCTAAAACAAATAGATGGTTGGTTAGCAAAACAACATTAATTCCACGTTCATAGGGTTATAAATTCTGGCTATATAAATTATGTTATATATATCCGTTACATGGAGATGCAACGGGTTATAACACTGGCATAATTTTAAACGGTCTAATTTGTAGTCAATTTTCTTCGCATGATTTTAATCAGTTTGTATCAAAGGTAGCAAAGGTGGTGAGTATAAAATCTCAATAAAGATGCGTGTTCATAAGATGAAAAGTTCTGATTTTCAAACTTCTTCATTTCTAATTTCAACACAGAAACTCAAATCTAATTAACATTATCCAGTTCACAAACATTTAATAGTCGGACCATCACACCACGATCAGTGGTAGATCCAGGACTTGAGCCAATGGGAGGCCAAATGGTGAGCCAATGGGAGGCCAAATGGTGAGCCAATGGTTGAACCAGAATCAATGGGAGGCCAACCTGGTGTACTACTACTGAAGTGTCTGGAGGGGAAGGCAGATACAGCGAAAAAGATATAGGTGAAGGCCATCGTTATTTTGGCTCTCCCACTAGATCCACCAATGACATGGATAATAAACACATTCATCATAACAGTCAAGACTTCACTGTCAAAGACAACTGTGTCAGTGAAACACCATGCGTCGGCTAGTCTAGCATAATTATTCATAAGTAAAATTCACTTTATGGCATTCACCTTACTCAACTCAGGATCACTCAAAGCATTCGTGTCCCTGTTAACAGCATTATCAACTGCTCAACTTTGTTTGTCCATTTGTTTGCATTGGCATGTAAGCACCAAGCTACATTGTGACTATTGTGACTTGTGACAAAATCAGAGGTTAAACAAACATGAGATACAATAAAATATATAAATAAACTCAAGATCAATACAATGCAAAAAATCTAAGACGACAGCATTATTACCAGGACGATTGTGATGACCAAATCCAACACCAGGCGCCCAATACTCGTCTCGACGTTTCTGATCTTTGTGCTGAAATAATTGTAAAGTATCTTTTATATCTTTTATACTACGAAACTATGGCAATGCATCAATTGTTAAACAAACACACTGAAAAATGATTCTTACATCAAAATCATCCTCAGAAAACTGTCATGCCACGGAGGCGCACAATGTAGGCGTGTTTGATTACTCCAGCAATAACATACATTTCTGTTAAAAATTCAATCATACACTGTTCACGTCATTACATGCTAAACATGGCGAGACAGTGATATGTGCCAATTTTTGAAGATGACACAACGTATGATACAGTATCATAAATGGCCGAAGCCAGGATTTAATGGGGGGGGGTTGAAAATGTCGATGACATTATTTCAAATTACAAAATATTCTGGGTTTTATGATTTTTTTTGGTTTTTTTTTTTGGGGGGGGTTAAACCCGAAACCCCCCCTAAAATACGGCCCTGACCTCACATGAAATGCATTCGTGACAAATTTAGAAAATAAAGTACCACTCACAAAGCGATGAATTACAGAGTGCTGCTCAAATACGATTCATTTCGCGTCAAGACACATCGGAATAAATGCATTTCCTTACACAAATTCTCTTATAAATCATCATTGTGGTCTGTCATTTCAAGCACTAATTTTTCGTCTTAACCCGCAAAATCAATGGTGTCCAAAAGTGTGCATTCCAATGTTCAAAAAGGTGAACAGTTGGCACAAGATTCTAGATTGTTGAAAAAACTATTAATCTTTTCTTTCGTCCTTCACTCCAATTCAGGTCTTCAAAAGCAAAAATTGTAATTTCTGCACATCGTATGCAGAAATTGAAATGTGTGCTTTTGAAGCCTGGATTGAAGTGATAGATAAAAGACAAAATTACATACATTCTTTTAACAATCTAGAAACTTCTGCCAACCGCAACAACTACATTACACTGACTATTAAATCATCCAAACTAATTTCCAGTGCTTACATCGTTAGACATCATAGTAAAATAAACGTCAAACAAAACAAAAAGAAAACAACCACAACAAGCAGATAGAGCTTACGTAGTAATGATCGTCGTGATTAGCTGCATCTGATGGAGTTGACAGCATGAGACTCTGCAATCAGATTAAACAAGTAAACTGCAACAATGGAATATATCTAGCTTATCAAATATTCAACAAAGGAAAAAGAATAAATAAAGTCGGATGGATGAGAGTATTCAGACTTCAACCAGAAGTTGATATTTCAGAACTTCAATAAAGTTGAAATCTTCCCGGTAATATATCACAATCACAAACAATGATTGTTTTCAATGCCTCAATTTCAATGGTAGAGACATGTAGCTGATACGTGAATCTATCGTTCCTAGTGTTCACACCTCTCTTCACGCTTCCAAGTTCCTTTGTGTCATACGTGAATGTCACAGACATTCAGTATACAGACATCCTGTCAGACTGACTGAGACACACTTCGTTCACCCAGGAGCAGAGTGTCCACTGTCCGGCCTTGACCGCTACATCTACAGTGGCGCCCTCTACTGTCGACTAGAACTAATCAGGCATGACGACGCAATGTCACAGTGCAACTTGCTGAGCTAAAAATAGCACTACCGACTGGATACCGCTCAGAAACAATAGATTGAACTCGATTAATTGTCGCCAGAATCATAGGCTATTAATAGACCAAGAACAGAACAAAGCGATGTGTAAGTCCATCTCAGAAAGAAAGAAGGAGAAAGAATAAAGAGCACCAATGCTGTTGTTAAATTCTTCCATTGATTTTACGCCGAACATCTGCACACACGTCTCAGTTCTTTGTCTCAATACATCAAGATGGACTTGTTCTGTGTTCTTCTATCAAGAACATCACACGCTTCCCCCTGCCACTCACATGTTATATCTCGCCAAATAAGAGCATACAATGATGCAATTCTCTGACGAGATCGGTATCTGTTGCCAGCATTCACAACTAACAACAGCAAATATCCGTCAGTCCAACGTTACAATGTCCCAATGTCCAACATTACAAGTTATATCCATTATTCTGCTGATCAGTTACTCAAAGACATATGCAATACGAGATGGAATGAATGCAATACGAGATGGAACGAATGCAATACGAGATGGAATGAATGCAATATGAGATGAATTGAATGCAATACTAGAAGGAGCGAACCTTGAGGCTGGCTGAAGGTTTCATCTCTGGCATTCGCTCGACGTCGATGTGGTACTTGAAGTTTGCTCTCGGATTTATCTCGCTCACCTAAACCAGTCATAGAAAAAACCATTATCATAAATATATACATTGCAATGAGAAACAAACAATCTTCAAACTTGGGAAGTTTGACAAGAGATATAAAGCAGGCTTCAAAAGTCAATTTAAAACATCAGCTAGATAAGAAAAAACAAACAGCTAGGTAATAAGCAAAATAAAGATAAATACTGTCATTGACATTAAGATGAACATGAAACCAATTCAGAATTTAAGAATTTCATTGTCGCATAAAATACACTTCACCAATAATTAATGTTCTGAACTAATCGTGCTTGAAAACCAGAGGGAGATAGAGTCAGAGACAGAGAGCTACAGAGTGAGAAAGAGAGACAGAAAGAGACAGAGAAAAAGAGAGTGAGAAACAAAGCAACAGACCAGAGCAAGTCGCAGGAGATGGTGCTCGATGTCGACGTACGAGCCGTAAGGATAGCGTCTAGGGTCGTTACGCTCGCTGTTCACCTCGAGCCTGGCCCACTGCTGCAGGAACTGCTTGATGTCTGTCAGGATACTCTTCATATCCTTCGCTGGGTTCCAGTACGACAACTTCAACATCTCCATATTCGTGACTCGTTGCATCATAGAACCCTGACAACATTTCACATAGGTAATCAGTCACATGCATCACATGTCACACTACACAGATCAGACATGTCTCTGTCACAGATCACATGTGTCTCTGTCACACTACACAAATCACATGTTTTGGGGCAGACGACACAGATTACATG
>JAQFYQ010001320.1:0-13579 GCA_034694885.1 Buchholzia appendiculata | reverse complement strand
TGTTATTGTTGTAGAGTCGTATGTGGGTACCTGATTGTTTTAGAGTGGTATGTGAGTGCCTGGTGATGTTATTGTTATAGGGTGGTATGTGGGTACCTGGTGATGTTATTGTTATAGGGTGGTATGTGGGTGCCTGGTGATGTAATTGTGGACTCTGATAAACTGACAGCTGTCCTTGCCAAGAAAGCTCGAGAGCTAGGTATAGTTTACTCACTCTCATTGTTGTCTCTATGCTGATGTTGAAAATGGATAATGTGTTGGTTTCTGTGAAATCTCTATATTGATGCCTATTTTTGAACTTTAATTGATCTACTGTATATTCGACTGTTCCTGTTAGATATAATGATAGCAGGTTGATTATATAAAGCATTAATTTGCACACATATTTTTTCTATTCCTAATGGTGTTTACTTTACAGTTATTTTTTGTTTCTTTAGATTTGATACTTCTAGTAGAACACTTTTAACAATGCAATAATGTAATACCTGTGTTTAGATTTATCAATTAAATCAACTGTTAAAGCACAAACAGAAGTCAAGTATCTTTGGTTATGTTAAAATGAAAGCTTTGTTAATGCTATGATTCTTCTAGATAAGGACGTGCAACTATGTGCTCTCATTCTTTGTAGAGAATGGGAGCATGTTTCAGTCATGATACTATTACTGTATACATAAATCACTCTCCTAACCGGGTATTTTGTTATTTGTACTGTATTTTTGTGCAGGAGTACAGATAATAGAAAATTGTCCTGTCACTAAAGTGGTCACAAAGAATCGTCGAGTGACAGGAGTGGAAACGGAGAGTGGGTCGATCGAGTGTCAGACATTTGTCAACTGCACTGGAATGGTAACTCTTCTTTTACTTTCAAGTTTTGAATTTATGATATCTTTTTTGTTCTACTTATAATTACAAGAAAGTCTGTATTTATTGATCTTGTAATTTTTTTATGCTGGTTGCTTATGAGTTTGGCCTGAACGTAAAGAATCAGGTTAATTTCATAGGGCCAGCAGACTGGGCCTGGCCAAAATTTAAGGTGTTAATTTGATTTTATTACATTTTTATATGGTTAAATTGTTTTTATTTTGAACTTAACTGCTTAGTCTTATCTTGCAGTGGTTCAATGGTCTTTTTGTAAGTGGTTCTCTTGCTTGTACGTTGCACTCTAACCTTACTTGTAAGTGGTTCTATTGCTTGTATGTTGCACTCTAACCTTACTTGTAAGTGGTTCTATTGCTTGTATGTTATGCATCCTTACTTGTAAGTGGTTCTCTTGCCTGTATGTTGCACTCTAACCTTACTTGTAAGTGGTTCTCTTGCTTGTATGTTGAACCCTGACGTGGTTGTGATTGTAGTGGGGTCGTGCTGTTGGAAAGCTGTCCTTGCCGTCTGTCCGTGTTCCAGTGCACGCCTGTGAACATGCTTGTCTCATATCTAAGCCTATCACTGGTGTTAGTCCAGACATGCCCGGTTGGTGGACTTGACAGTGTTACAGTTCAAGTTTAGTTCTCTATTTTATTACCATGTTTTGCAGTGCTTCTCTAATAAATTTACTTGACTGTACAATTTTAACAGAAGAACAACTTTCTCTGAGGAAGGGAAATCCATCTCTTTCTCGATATTCGGTCCTCCCAACTCCCCAAGTCGTGTTAGAACTATATGTTCAAGTTAGGGTGAACGTACTAATTTGCTCAATTGCTTATTTTATAACTCCGCCTCGATAATTCCATCTATTGAGCCAGTCCCAAGCCTGGACAAAAGGAGGAGGGTGAGGAAGTACAAGGGGACCCACCTCTCAAAAAATTGACCTCCAAGATATTACATGGTAAGAAGGAAGTATGGTGCAAATGGTTCTAAAGAGAAAAAAAAACTGGATTGGATATGTGTTGAGGTGCGAGAGATATATGCAAGATGTGATAGAAGGCGGAATTGAGGGAAGGAAAGGACCAGGAAGACTGAGACAGAGCATGCTTCATGAACTGATGGAGGGCAAGCTGTCCCTGCATTTGAAGGATTATATGAGCAAAATAAAAGAAAAGCAAAGGACTGTGAATGTAGAGGGAATGGATACCAAGGACCTGCCTTCTGGCAGAGCACTAATGATGATTATTTTACAAACCCATAACTGCGGTATTGTGTTCTTGAAAAGTTGGTAATGGTAAAAAATTAAAGTGTGAAGACCAATGCCTAATTGTGAAATTAACAGTAGCGTCAGTCTTTAGTTTATTGTTGCTTTATAATTTAAGGAAGCTTGTATCAAAGCTTGTATAAATTAAAAAGTCAAAATCCTATTTTGTATTTGACGCTGATCCGCAGCTTTGTTTAGGCTTGCTGCGGTCAAGTGTCATGTCACCAGCCAAACATTGCCGGACAGTTAGTTGTAGCATCAGGCCTTCAGTGAGGTATTGCAGGAGGCCTGGAACATATCGCCGGATAATACCACATATTTAACGACACAGCTGAGGCAGCCGAGAGGATATTTTATACTGAATCTTCAGACTTGTTTATAGATGTGGTGAATCCTGCATAGTTGACTCTGACAATGATATTATACAAGTAAACTAAAGTTATTGGAGTTTTTTTGCATAAATTTTCAGTTATTCGAGATTACGACGGTTATATATATCTGCGCGAGTATAACGGTGGAATTCTCGGGGGTGGGTTTGAGCCGACTGGAAAGCCCGTGTTCATGGATCGAATACCGGCGGATTATTCGCGACAGCAGCTGCCTGAGGACTGGGACCAGTTCCGTAAGTCAGGGAGAAATAAGATTGCAATTGTAGATGTTAATTTTATAAATTTCATATAAATTCATTCTTTTTTTCTGCAATCATCATTTGTTTACGATGATGGATTTTCATTTTACGGATTGGCTTAGATATTATGACAACTTTTCTTCATTTTTCATGTAACAGATCACATGCTCGAGTTGACTGACATAGTACCTTGATGACATAATACCATTTCTATATCTGGTTTTTCTTTTTGTGTACTTTTTGTTGGAGATTATCTGTGAATGCAGATAGCTTATAATTGAACCATGAGCTTTTCAAAGCTCTGGTCCATAAAGAGTTGAGAAGGATGAACCGGCACTGTATAAGCTGGGATTAGTTCCCGTTTGAGGTTTGTTTTTGTGTATTGTGTATCTCATTGTTAGCCATGTTGAATCAACATTGTCGATGCACGTGTAATGTAGTTTTGTGTTTTGTGTAGAGATGTTGCATGTAGTGGTATATAGTTTTGTATTCTCTCTACTATGTGTGGTGATATTGTATGTAGGGTTATATAGTTTTTTTATTCTCTTTTGTATGTAGAGATATTGTATGTGAGGGGTGTATAGTTTTTGCTCTACTCTGTGTAGAGGGCACACTGGAGCAGCTACTGCACAGGATGCCTTGCCTAGCCAGCGTCGAGGCGCAGCAGCTCAGCAGTGCGCCGGAAGGTTTTACACCAGATGGAAAATACATTATGGGTCGAGTTCCTGAGGTGATTCTTTCTTACTGTGGTTACAACTAAAGATCCGTCATGTCTTCTGTGTCTGATTATTTGTTTGCTTATTATTATTATTGACTTGTTACGTGATTATGAATTAATTCCTGTAGTCTTGTAAATAATCTTTCTATGGTTCGGTTGTTTTTTGTTATTGATGCTGTAACCTTGATTCACTGCTTGATCTGGTTTTATGCAATTTTACAAGTGAAGACTATAACTGTTAAAACGGTCCCTATAATATTTTGAGCTTTTATTGCTTTAAATTTTTCCCGTGGGTATATTTGAACAACTCACAAGAGCATTTAATAATTGTAGTTAAATTAGGCTGATCGTAGTAGAAATGTTTTAGTTGTTAGTTTAGTCTTTGAGGTGGACATGAACACTTGATATTTCTATTATTGCGTTAATATTGTGCTGGATAATGATCATGTTCGATTAGTTTGCAGTCGGGTGATGCTTTTCTCTGACTGGCGAGCTTGTTGTTGGGTGACCTAGATTGTTTCTGATTGGATAGCATGCTGTCAGGTGATATGTGATTGGCTGGCTTACTTTCAGGCATGTCTGTGATTGGTTGACATGCTTACAGGTGATCAACTACTACGTAGCGGCTGGTACTAATGGCACTAGTGTGGCAGCTGCCGGTGGCATGGGCAAGTACCTCACTGAGTGGATTGTGGACGGGGAACCGACGATCAACATGTGGCCGCTGAATGTGATGCGCTTTGCTGAGCTTCACAACAACAGACGCTTCCTCAAGGACCGAGTCACCGAATCTGTCAGTGAGTAGCGTAATAGACATGGAATATTTACTGTACTCGCTTTGCTGTGTGTTTAATCAATGTTAGCTTTTGCTGTTTTACAAACCTATTTGTAATCGGGGTTTGTGTGAAGTATTTGAAGCAATTGTGCAACTTCATACTACTCAAATGAATGTGTCTTCGTCTAGTTGAATTCAGAGGTGAGTGTTTTTTATGTATACTGTTTGTTCCGCTGTATATGTAACTATGCATGTATGCAAATTGATCCTAATATTCAATGCAGCGTGGTACTTCAATTGTAATCAGTATGTAAGTTATGCATTCGGAGGGTCACTAGACAAAGTTGAAATTTGTTTAGCAGTCTTGTTGCGACTTTTATTTCTGGTTTTTCCTTTCATTTTATTTTAATATAAATATCAGTAGTCAACACATACTAAGTCCTCACAATTTATTGTGCCTCGGGGGAGGGGGGGGGTGCGGGAGACCCCCTTGACTTTGTCTACCATATTTCTATTGCCACTGATTGTAACACCCCATGATGTCAATGACCAAACTATATATCTCATGGAAGTAACAAAAAGTTAAGATAATATACAAGTTTATTTATTTTCTAATATATTTGTATTGATCTGTAAGTATTGAGTGATCCTAAGCTTTATTCAGGCATGGTACGATACCCAAATGGGAGGCAGACACTCAGTGGCCATGCCATATGAATTGAATAAAGTACTACACTAGTGTAATTATTTTGTAAGCACATTTATATTAATTTGACAAGATAAAAAGAGGTGTCTTTCACCAAGTGATCCTATGCTATAGACATGGTGGCTACGATACCGTACTGGGAAGCGGACATGATTGGCTACGACACAGGCAGACGGCTACGTACTTCGGCTATCTTTTCACGCAATGAGCCGTTCGCTGTGTTTGGACAGTCGATGGGCTACGAGCGCCCTCTGTACTTCCACAGTGAGAGTCAGGTGGATGAGGACGCGGACAGCGCGTGGACTATGCCTAAACCTATCGTTAGTCTGCATGGAATCAAGACATGTTAGTCTTTGCTTCTACACTGCTTACTGTTGTTGTTGTTTGTGTCCCGTCCTAGCCTCCTTCAGACTAGGGCCCCATTCCGCCTCCTGGCGCCGACAGGGCGTCCTCCCATAGTTGAAGTAGATCCGCCACTGCCACGGGGTCTGTCCACAAATCCAGAGGTTCACTGCTTACTTTTATCATCTAAATACTACTCTTGTCCTAGTATGGTTGGCTGCAGTTTAAAGTGTGTACAGGTGGTGTATGTTGCAAAGTATTTGTTAGTCTTGGATGCTAAAAATTGGTCATATAGTGCTATTATAAGTCGTAGGTGCTAGTAGTGCTATTATTATTAGTCATGGGTTCTATTAATAGTTTCAGAGTGCTAAGATTAGTCTTAGGTGTAACTCATGTGCTATTATTAGTCATAGTGATGATGCTCTTATTTGTCGTAGGTTTTATGATTAGTCATGGGTACTATTAATAGTCATAGCTATTACCGATACGTGTAGTATACTAATGTCATCATTATAAATATATGCATTAGCCGTTAGCTTATGCTATGGTTCATAGGTTATTTTGTAGCACAGAAGTCATGTCACGTATCATGTTAGAGGTCATTAAAGCAAAGTCGCGTCTGATCATGCATGTTATTGGTAAGAAGTTACTAATCAGTTGTCACATAAAGTGTTTCAGTTGTTGACATCATTAATCAGAAAATGCGAAGTGTCACGTAACGAACACCAAGCACATGTGAACACATTGCACTTGGCAATTATGAAATTGTCTTTCAATTTTGGCTCAAAGTTCGGCAGTAGGGCATTTTCTGTTCTTTACAATGAAGATTTCTGTACTGAAATAGCAGTGCGATAGTGTATTTAAGTAAGATCGAATGGTCCTACTGTAATGAGAATTTCACAATCATCAATCAATGCAATAAATTATGCAATGTATCGTCTTTCTTACTCTGATATTCTCTAGATGAGCTGAACAAGACAGGCTTACCTCAGAAGGGAACGTTCGGAAAGCCGACGTGGTTTGAGAAAGTAAGATCTGAGTACTGGGCCTGTCGAACCGGAGTCTGCCTCATCGATATGTCAACATTTGCAAAGTTTGAGCTCAGGGTTTGTATTCATATGCAGAGTATCAATACTTTCACGGCAGTAGTACTGGAGTTGCGAGGTTGAGGCATTAAAGCCGCAAGTAACATTTTTATTGCCAGCTCAATGATCTTTTTGGCATTGCCAGATTGAAGCGACCCTTACCATCCGCCCCTACCGCTCTCGTATGCATTAGCCATGTTTGACTCTCCATTTGATATATACGATTTCCACACAGTACCATATGCGATTGCATACAGTACCGTAAGTTTCCATACAGTTACCATATGCGACTCCATACAATTACCTATTTTCACCTTCAGGTTTAAATTCTCAACTCGATCCCTGGCTGATTGTACGTCGAAATTGTACTGTTTAAAAACTAGTTTCTGTTGTTAGCTTGTATGTATTAAATTTTATTTTATTTATTGAGTCGGTTTAGGTCGAGTCAGTGTGTTATTTACTATTGTCGATTTACTGTAGTGTTGACAAGTGGCGGTTGAATTGAATTAGATTATTTGTACACCTAGTGCTTTCTTACTGGACAGAAAATCTAAATCTAGATTCAATACAAAATGAAAATTTAATGTAGACTCTTAAGGTTTTCTATTTTATTGACTTGCATGATTTGTGTTACTTATTGTAATTAAAATGCCTTGATGACGCTCCTATTTGTCTCACCATGCTACTTTGAATTGTTGACATAGTTAAATAGGCATTTTTTATAAGTACTTGATAAATTCAATCATTGGTAATTTTTGTAGAAATTGTATATAAATATTTATGTGTAAACATGTATGTTAATTTTCTTTTAAATGTATTCTTCAGGGCATTAATTTAGATGTCCTTTCTGATGCTGTCTGTGTACTGGTTATATGTTGTACAGTCAGCTGGTGATGAAGTAACAAAGTTTCTACAGACCGTCTGTTCTAACGATATTGACAAGGTGACGGGGAGCATCGTTCACACCGGCATGCTGAATCAGAACGGAGGTTTTGAGAACGACTGCTCAGTCGTTAGGCTTGGGCCAAACAAGTGAGTGCTTGTTTGTTGTGTGCCAGTATTTCAATTGCATTAAATTTAGATAAAATGACACCGTTGTGAATTTAAAAAAAAAATTATACTTGTAGAATTGCGTTTTTATTTAATATCTCAGAATTTGATAGTTTAAAACGGGGCAGGAATAGAACTCATTTTAAATTTTGGTAATTGATTAATTATAACTATTAAAATAGAAATAATGATTACATTTTAATTGTGGAATAAGATTTCAATCTCTATTGCTGATTTTCTGTTTTTGACTGTCTCATGATCATCATCACAGTGATCACACTGTCGCTTTTTGTAATTACCACTGTTTCTTTTACTGTTTAGAATTTTTCTGTTTTTTTTCTTTTTGTAGTAACAATACTTTGATGAAGATGATGATGATAGTGCTCTGTCCGAAGACAACAGGTCCGGGCGATGGTTATTTATCTTGCGTATTACTACGCATGACTTTAACCACCGATCCACTAGGCCAGATGAGCACGGGTGGGCGGCCAAAGGTCCTTCCCGTAAACAATTCTTTATTTCTAATGAAAGAAAAAAATAATGGTGTTACCGATTAAATATAAAAACTCATCTTTAACATGTTCATTCAATAAGGAATGATTCATCGTTTCATTCATGGTAAATTTTATTGATTATGTTGTGCTTTTAGCTTTTCTTTGCTTCTAGTTGCTCCCTGCTGTTTCCGATTTTGCTAGATATTTCATTATAAGTCCGACAGCTCAACAGATTCGAAGTTTTGCGTGGTTGAGAGAACACCTGCCTGACGACGGTAGTGTACAGCTGAGTGACGTCACGTCCATGTACACAGCGATCAATGTACTTGGACCGAAGGCTCAAGAACTCCTCTCCGAACTGACGCCGTACGACATGCCACTCAACAAGAAGGACTTTCCTCATCTCACATGCAAGGTATGACACGGCTGTTCCATAGTCTAGTTAGATTATGTTATGTTTTATGTGTGTGTTTTTAATCACTGGTGTGTAATTGTTCTTTGTTGTTTTGCAAATTGTTTGCTACATTCATATTTTTACCATATTTAGTTTGTGTTCTGTTTATTTGTGCATACTTATGTATGGAAACATACTTATGTATGGAAACAGAAAGAAAAACTGGATTTGACATGTGTTGAGGGGCGAGGGATTGATGAAAGATGTGATGGAAGGCAGAATGAGGGTAAGAGAAGATCAGGAAGACCGAGACAGAGCATGCTTCATGAACTGATGGAGGGCAAGAGGGAATCATATGAGCAAATGAAAAGGAAAGCAGAGGATCGTGAGTTGTGGAGGAAATGGATACCAGGGACCTGCCTGCCGGTGTACAGAGCACTAATGATGAACATGATGATGTATGGAATTTAACTTGTATTTTTCTAGTGTTCATGTGACGAATTAAATAATGAATATGTGTTTGTGCATCTAAGCTAACGATCTATTTATCTATCTATGTTTTTGCATGCAGCTGGGTTTTCTTGTTTGTTGCTCTGTAGAATTCTTAATTGTAAGTTATGTCGCACTCTCTTCTGTTCTAATGTTGCTTGTTTGTAGGAGATTCACGTCGGCATGGCGAGTCACATCAAGGCCATGAGGCTGACTCACACTGGAGAGGACGGATTTGTACTCTACATACCAAACGAGGTTTGAAGTTCTTGCTGCCCATCAAGCAGAACGTTTTAGTCGGCTTCAAGTCTTTTGCATGTGTACGATTAAACGTCAATGAATGATGATATCTTAAGTGTATGATTTTGATAAAGTAATCATCTTGATCAAAGCGTCGATTGAATTATCTTGATCGAAGCGTCGTTTGAATCATCTTGATCGAAGCGTCGATTGAATCATCATTATAGTAAGGATTTCTCTGATATATGATGATCACGATGAAAAACTGTGAGTTAGCATAAATTAAATGTGTAAAGTTTATTTGAACTTCTGCTGACTCAAATTACCCTCCGGTAAATTACGTACCTAGCTTTCACTAAATATGTAGTGTTTCAGTGCTTTCAGTGAGACTAGTATTCTGTGTGTGTTTGTTTCAGTGTAGCCTATATGGCAGGTGTATTGTTTCAGCTTGTGCTTAGTGTGTATTGTTTCAGCTTGTGCTTAATGTGTATTGTTTCAGCTTGTGCTTAATGTGTGTTGTTTCAGCTTGTACTGAGTGTGTATTGTTTCAGCTTGTGTGTTATGTGTATTGTTTCAGCTTGTGCTTAGTGTGTATTGTTTCAGCTTGTGCTTAATGTGTGTTGTTTCAGCTTGTGCGTAATATGTATTGTTTCAGCTTGTGCTTAGTGTGTATTGTTTCAGCTTGTGCATAATGTGTGTTATTTCAGTATGCACTGCACGTCTATGATAACCTGATGATGTATGGCAAGAATTATGGCATTCGTAGCGCGGGATACTACGCGCTGCGTGCACTAAGAACCGAGAAGTTTTTCGCTTACTGGGGCTCCGACCTACTGCCCCAGGTCACTCCTCTAGAGTGCGGGCGAGAAATGAGAGTCAAGTTTGATGTAAGTTGGATCATGTATTACGTTTACTTCTTCAAATTCATGCCTCGATTGAATTGTAGTAAGGTTTTTACTGCATCATAATTATTTGCTTTTATAGTGTAATCATAGTTTTAATTTTAACAGGTCCTATTCAACAGTGTATAAATTTTTGCTTATAATTCACTGTATGTAAGGACTGCTGTACTATTTAAATGTATGCTATTGTTGAGTCCTTTGTCCTAGGCTTGATCTTATGGTACGGTGCTCAGTTACTTCAAGCATTATTGTGGACTCGATGTTTTTTGAAATGATTTGGATAATAAAGTTTAGTGTTATTTATTGTATGAATCAAATTAAAATCTTTTCATCTAAAAACTTCGAGTAGCAGTTTTGGAACAAATTTTTGTCGTTGTTGATTTAATACTTTGACGTTGTTACAAATTTTGTAAGTGAAACTAAATTTATCGTGACACCTATCGAATGTGATAAAATTGTTTTAAAATGGTGACAGTGATGATACTTTTCACATAATTTTTTTCATGTACTCTAGGTTGGCGGTTTCATTGGTTACCCGGCTCTTGTGAAGCAGAAAGCCGAGGGTATCCGTAAACGACTCGCCCTATTGGTCGTTGAGGAACGTGACCTTGACAACGAGTCGTGGCCGTGGGGCAACGAGCCCATCTATCGCAACGGTGTCTTCTGCGGTATGACGACTTCGACGTCGTACGGCTTTTCTCTTGACCGGCACTGCTTGCTCGGCTACATCCAGGACTTCGACGAGAAGACGAGAGAGCCGCGCATCATAACGAGCGACTTTGTGACGAAAGGTGGCGTCAAGTACGAGGTGAACATTGGTGGGAAGATGTACGCCGCTCGGGCTCATATCTACCCAATCAAATTGCCTGATCCCGGCTCTATAAAGACCTCGACTCAGGTGTAGGCAAGGCGTACAGTGTTGTGTAGAAAATAGAAAATTGGTTCCTTGCTGCTTAATACATTGTGTGGGTGGATTCCTTTCTTGCTTGCTGTTGAAACTGAGAAGTCCTACAATGTTAGTGTGAGGTTTAATGAGGTTTGTAAAGACCTGTCAAATATGGAAGAACAAATTGTGTCGTTCTTTTCGGCCTGATTTAACCAGAAACTGCTAGGCTGAGTTCCGTACTCCTGGACGCTTTGCTTCAACCTCAGGTTTGTTTGCTACTTTGTGACTATTGATTTTAGTATATAGTTTATATATCTGGTTGTAGATGTCGACAGACTATTGAGCTAGCTTTAATCGCCCTTGTTGCGAGTGCAGATCTTCAGTCAATTTATCCTGTTGCAATTGTTGATGCAACAATTGTTGATGATAGTTGTAACTAAACTGATTTACTCTTTCGGTACTATAACAATCTGTTTCCATATCGTTATTATTATTATTTTCGCATTATTTTGTGTTTGTTGTTTTGTCATTAGTTTCAAGTGCACATTTTTAGATTTAAATTATAGTTTTGTTACAATTTTCGTTTCGTTAACTTTATTTTCTCTCTGACAAATATCTATGGTTATCATTAATTAAAATAGCAATAGACTGCACAAGTGGATTGTGCTTATTTAGCTGTTTATGCTGTACTTGTGAGTGAAGTGAAGCATTTGACCTTGTAATATTTGACGGCTGATATACGCCCATTCATTCTGTGGAATGAAATTTGTAGACAAATCCTGATAATTTTAAGAGTTCTGTATAATTGCGTTGTAATGTTTAATTATTTATTTACTATGTATATTGCCAGTAAGATTTTGATAGTGATGACTATTGTTGCATTAAAGTCCGTTGACAGAACACATAGTCTGTTTCCTTTTAGTTTGAAAGATGTCTGGCTGCTTACATAACTGATACTATGTTGCCGTTTGCCTTCAGAGCCGTCTGTCTGTTTTTATTCTAAGTCCTACGATATGCTGTACAGTGGTTGAACGTACAGTGTACAGTGCACTGTACAGTGTACAGTGCTGGTGCTGTACAGTGGTTGAACGGTTGTACTTAAAAAGCATGTTTATCGTAGCCATTCACAGATGTGCACGTGATCATCTCAGGAACCAATCAGAGTTCACCTCGAGTAGTCAATGGAAGTTGTGCTTGTGATCTCATCGATATCCAATCAGAGACATTCACACGATCTCCTCAAATATCTGATGATATATGTGCACTTTATTATCTTGAATTAGGATTATGGAGATCATATCAGAAAGGAGAATTGAGGCAACAGTTTTAGAAGCAGCACAGTGAATATTAAACTTGTCAGAGCTCATTTTTCAACTTGTTCATCATGCCCAATCTATGATTTTAGCGTGTAATGTAGGTGTATGTGTGTGCAACAGTATTTTAGCTGTGAAGGAGAATTCTTAGTATCCTAATGGAATGTTGATCATCGAGTCTTGCTGGAGGAATGTTAATTTTATTGATAGTGCATGTCCTTAAAGTATGTATCTCAAATGTCACAGTAGAGGATTCGGCAACTCGTCCTTTGGGCGACATGTCTGGCGTTCAAGTCTTACGATTTGATCCACGTCTCTGTAAATCCTTTCAATTTGGCTCTTTTGAATAAAGATGGTTTCAAGTATCACAAAGTTTGGAGTATTGATTTCAATTGCTGTAGCTAACTAAACATTGTAATAATGTTTTGTACAGATATGTTGTACTGTTTTGGCAAGAATTATGTTTATTAATATTAACCAATAGTTGTTAACTAGTTATACTTAATTTATTATCCAGTTAGAACTGTGGTGCATATGCTTAAATAAGTTTTAAGAAGTCAAAAGTTTTTTAATCGTAGTAACACCAGGATGCAAATAAGTTGTGCCATTATTCGACTCGGCTCCACATGTCAACGCTAGGCAGCTGCTTCGCAAGTTGTGCACTTTACAAACAGTCCTGTCATATACAGTGTTAGTAGAAAGAGTCAGTAGTGGAAACTGTTAATTAGTAACTTATATGCATACTAACTTATATACCGTATATACAAATTCATATACAGACAGATTGTAATCAATAGTATTGTTGTTGTGTATATAGTTTCACGAAGATTAGATGAGAAACCTAGTTGAATTGACTTTTTGAGTACCGATTTAGTTTTCTGCTTTGCTTTGTTATTTATTTTAATTCTAAATTTATGCTACAATTGAAGTGTACTGTAATCGTGTTCATTGCTAATTAATGAATATGTATCAAAATGTATGCCTCTTTCTTCAGATCTATGTTCGTATTTGGATAATTAAATACTAATGAACTGATATTCACCGTTATCGTGCAACAGCGCTTGATGGTGTTCAGAAAATTATTATGCAGACTATAACATCTAGTTCGTTCAATGCAAAAAGATCTGAGCTGTCGATTGAGAGAATGAGATATTTCTGATCGAATGTCGTAAGTATTTCATATTAATATTATTCATAAATAATTGACTGAAATAAAATTTGATACACAAACAAATATCACAAGTTCACATATTCCCTATAGCACCATTACACCTAATTGTCTGTGCTTGCATTATAATTATCTGTATAAATACATTCACTACATGACCAATGACATACAGAGTTAAATCATGAGAAAATGACGCTGCATTATGCAACAGCTCTGGGAATGAGGCGAATCTGATAATCCATAGGGCAGACAGTCACTCCAACA
>JAQFYQ010001319.1:0-13580 GCA_034694885.1 Buchholzia appendiculata | reverse complement strand
CTGTGGTGCAAGGTCAAGGTACTATCTGTGGTGCAAGGTCAAGGTACTACCTGTGGTGCAAGGTCAAGGTACTATCAGTGGTGCAAGGTCAAGGTACTACCTGTGGTGAAAGGTCAAGGTACCTGTGGGAGATTGAACAGAGCTAGCATTTCACACTGCTACATCCATGTATTGACTAAAGTGAAAATCTGTTTTCTGTCAACATGCTGTTAATGTTTGATGCGAATATATGCTTGGGTGAATATGTATATTATGTTCATATATTGTGTTAATATTTAAGAGCATTATTTACAAAAGTTATTGGCATATTATTACGATGATATTTACATAGGCCTATGTGAATATTTGTATATATAATCGGATATCTCTTCCTGTGTAGAATATCTACCTATGGGAATATTTATGTAGTAGATGATTTACAGATTACTGCCCTTGCCATTGCATTACGTCACTAACTGTTCATGTTCTTGTTTTCTGTTCTCTGTTTGTAGACGGTGGTAACGGGTCCGTCAGAGTTTGGTCTGTTCTTTGACATCGACGGTGTGATCACTAGAGGCAGAACTCTACTACCTCACTCCAAGGCTGCGTTCAAGCTGCTCACAGACGAACATGGAAGGTTCACCGTTCCAGCGATCTTCGTCACAAACGCAGGCAACTCCATGCGGCACGTTAAAGCCAAACAGCTCTCAGATTATCTCGATATCAAAGTATGAATGATTCACTTGTAATTACTTGTACATTTATAGATTAGAAGAGAAGAGTTATTCATACTTTTTCATGTATAAATGAATATTTCATGCATATTCATATATAACTCTAGTTATTCATGCGGAGTCATGCATATTATGCATGTATGTAGCATGCAATAACTTAGTCATATACGACCTCGCCAGGTTTGTGTAATTGTGTTAGCGATCAGTATTTCATGTTTGTCTAGATGCTGGCATGTCTCTATCTCTGGCCATGTCTGGCCATGTCTGAACATGCTCCAGGTGCAACAAAATAATATGAGTGTGCCTGATGGCGCTGGTATGAATTTGATTGTGCAAACAAGTAGTGGGCGGATGCCCTTCCTGAAATGTACTTAATTTCTCATGTATTGTATTAGTTGAGCATCTGCTTGGGGCTGTGACAGTGCCAAGCAGAGGTGACTGCCATGAATAGCAATTTTGAACTAGTATTTTTTATTGAACGTGTTTTCTACGAGTATTTCTAACAGATTGTGTACTGTACAAGTATGTTTCTAATTGATTGTGTACTGTACAAGTATGTTTCTAATTGATTGTGTACTGTACAAGTATGTTTCTAATTGATAGTGTACTGTACAAGTATGTTTCTAATAGATTGTGTACTGTACAAGTATGTTTCTAATAGGTCGTGTGTTGTACAAGTATGTTTCTAATTGATAGTGTACTGTACGAGTACTGTGATGTTGTTGCAGGTTGATCCCGATCAAGTCGTCATGTCTCACAGTCCTTTACGAATGTTCAAGCAATCACTTAATAAACATATGCTCATATCCGGCCAGGGCCCGATACAAGATATTGCCGCCAACCTCGGCTTCACTAACGTCACGACGATGGACGTCTTCAGCCAGTGCTTTCCCGCCCTCGACACCGTCGATCACAAACGGCGCAAAACTGCTGTAAGTTAAACCGGTTGAATCTGGTCTGAACCTGTATAGTAAGTCAGTATGCTTAAGTTGTTGATGATGTTGTTGTTGTTGTTGTAAGGAAGTTGTTGAGATTCTCCAAAGTTTTTTACTATGCATCGGAGATGAAAGGATATGGTAATCATGGTTAGGATGCAAATGATCCGGTTTATAATTACATGAGAAAGTAGGCCTACTTGTCATTTTCTGAGGACATACCTCAAACATCTAACTGAACGTTTTGTACACGCGTACTGTACACTATAACCTATATTGTATGGTTAGCATTGTGATTACTGTGTCAGGCATGAATTGGTTTCTACGTGACTCGCTGTGTCTGTCATGATTACTGTGTCAGGCTTGAATTGGTTTCTACGTGACTCGTTTTATCTGATGTGGTATTTGTGCCATATCATCGTTGTCATCATGTTTGTCTAGTTTTCTACTTGAACTTGATTATAAGTCATCATAATCATTTGTCATCCAGATTTGAATTGTCCTCGATTAGCACTAGGGCTAATTACAGTGTATTTCTAAACAGCATAAAGTGTAGGTGTCAGCAATCCAACAAGCACGACATGTCCGCAACTGTGCTTGTTAGTAATTCGCTCCTAATGATGGCTATGAAGATTGTTTGTTTGTTTGTTTGTTTTTGTTTGTTTGTGTGTTTGCTATTGATTTGTTTTAAGAAACTGGTAGTCTTGTATAATATTATGTTTAAAGGACTACATTTATGCGTTGATTTGTCTGTATTTCAATTTGTTGTGTGCTTGTATCTTTTACAGCCCTGTGCATTTGAGAAATTCTTTCCAAAGATTGAAGGTAATATTTGTAGTAACATAAATATGTAGATACAATATTAAATAATGATGTTCTATAATATTTATATATAAAATTACTGTGTTCAGATGTGTTAGTTGATGTGTACTATAGATTCAATAATAGTATCTCGACAGATATGGTCTTCTGAAAGAGATGGTACGTGATGATGGACCACTATGTATATCCATTCAACTCTATTTTTTCCTGTTCTGTTTCTTCTATTTTCTTCTTCTTCTCATATGTCGCAAGTTTGGTCCATCTGAGTATGTCCTGACATGTCAATCTTGGCCTACCCCTGGTTGATTAGTCACACACTTGACATTCCATGAGGGCACCATGCCGAATTGCCGATGGATCCTCTCAAAGCATGCCCTTGGTAATCCAATTTTCTTATGTTATAATTTGCTGTCTGCCTTCAAGAATTTTGTCTTATTGTCAGCATCGTTCTGTAACGCGTTGCTCAAACACATTTATTTTCTATTACATTGCTTTATTCCATATTTAACTTTACCTGCATTATGGAAAACATCCAATATGCATGTATTTGTCAAGTTTACTGTTTTTATTTCGCTTCTAGTATGGCCGATTCTTCTTTGCCTCTTCTAACTTTTCCATCTGACATTGATGTGTGCCTCAAGTACTACTGATGTTGTTTGTTGTGACGATGCTATTATATTTTACGTTTCTTGCCATGCTGTAATGTGTTCTGCGTTTATTTGATGACAGGTATTATACTGTTTGGTGAGCCGGTACGATGGGAAACCAGTCTACAACTCATCGTTGACGTCCTCGTGAGCGATGGTCGACCGTCGGAAGCGACTAGCAAGATCCCGTATCCACACTTGCCGATCCTTGCGTGCAACATGGATGTCGTCTGGATGTCTGAGGCGCCCATGCCGAGGTACGCTTGTATGCAGGACTCGGGTGTCTGCTTGATGCTGTTTTACTTGATGTTGTTCTGCTTGATGCTGTTTTGGTACTTTGTGCTGTGGTTCTTCATTTCTTTCTGTGCGAAGTAATCGCCTGTATATTAATAAGGATGATGTTGTTTACACAGTGTGTGGAAGGAGTATGATGACATCCCTGAATGTAGGGGTAGGTTTATATAGTTTGAAAGAGTTGTGGGATCGAATGTTGTACTCATAAAACCAAAAGTTCAAATGTTATCAATATTTTGTATGTTCAAAGATTATTCAATGCGAGTGAAACTATATCTGTTGTATTTGCTGTATGTGTATGGTCAATTGAAAAATGAATCAAATGTTTCTTTACTGAATTCCATGAGACTAAGTAATGGCTATGAAGATAACGATGACTATGATGTTGACTGTTGACACAGGTTTGGTCACGGCTGCTTTATATCCTGTCTTTCATTGATTGGACAGGTTTGGTCACGGCTGCTTTATATCCTGTCTTTGATTGGACAGGTTTGGTCACAGCTGCTTTATATCCTGTCTTTGATTGATTGGACAGGTTTGGTCACGGCTGCTTTATATCCTGTCTTTGATTGGACAGGTTTGGTCACGGCTGCTTTATATCCTGTCTTGAGGCTCTCTACAAGAAGATCTCGGGCAATCAGCTCAAGTACGCGGCGCAGGTCGGCAAGCCGAGTGAGATCACTTATCACTACGCCGAACACATGCTGCAGACGGAGGCACGCAAGCTTGGTCTGCCGCGCATACGGCGCATGTACTGCATCGGGTACGCATACGACACTACCGGTTCTTATAGTTGCGATTATCTTTGTTTATCTTTTTATATCTTCCAACAATGTATTGTTGCTGTTCTTGGTTTTTAAACAAACTGCAAATGTAATCTAGGCCTGACTATGCTGAGAAGTGTGCTCTAGTCTTGACTATACTGATAACTGAAATCTAGGCTTATCTATTGAGAAATAATCTAGATGATCTAGTAGTGAAATCTAGACTGGACTGAACTGAGAAGTGTAATCTAGGCTGGACTGAACTGAGAAGTGTAATCTAGGCCTGACTATATTCAGAAGTGTAATCTAGGCCTGACTATGTTGAGAAGTACTGAACTGAGAACTGTAATCTAGGCTTGACATGTTGAGAAATGTAATTAAGACTTAATTTAACCGAGATAATAGTGTGTTCAACTTATACCGTTGGTAATGAAGAGAGGTACTTGTCAATACTAGGTTGTCACTATTATTGTGTCAAAATAGTTACAATTATATTTTATCAATTAAGAAACTATTCTAATTGTCCTCTACAAGTGCCATGAATGGTGCATCTCTCGACACATGTTTAAATGGAATAATCTATGCATAAAGTTTTAAGACCTTGCTTTTATTCCTTCTGTCCTATTGCAAGAAAGGTGGTTAAAGTACAGCAATTGAAGCGAAACAGTGATAAGTTTATTACATTTAAAATAACCACACAGCATAGACCTAAATGATGTCCCCGAGGGCTAATTATGGCTGGATTTTTATGGGCGCATGTCATTGCTGACGCTAAACCTGTACCGGGAATGTGGTAATTTCCCTTCCTTCGAGAAAGTTATTCCACTTTTGTAGTTGGTAATGGTATTAACCACAGGCTGACAAAACCACCATGAAAACAAAGAGCAGATGGTAGTAGTCTGCTTAATGCGGCTGAGACCTTTATTTGAGCCATGTTTCATATATTGGCATCAATAGATCATTTTGCTTCATTAATTTTCTGTGTAATCTCAGAATGGTCTATTTTCTAAGTACTTGGTATGTTAGTCTGTGTGGTACCAACTGATATGACATATCCGGCTGTGTGGCCGAGTGGTTAGCGTTCAGCGCTAACAGGCTAGCAGTACGAACCCGTCGAGGTTCGCCTCACAGAAAAGACGACTACTTTAGCTTCAAAATCGCAGCAACCTCTGACAATTGAGTATGCGTACTTGGGCAAAGTTCAGAGGGCAACTAGGCTGATCAGAGGTGTGTAAACTCAAACTAAAGGCCAGTATGGCACACGACAGTCAATATGGCACACGACAACAACAACATATGACATATTGAACCATCTGGATCATTTCGTCTGTTTAAGCTTTGAGGAAAGGCTTCACACAAATAGTTTTTTTGACGGTATGGAAGAACGAGCAAATAGAAAATTTCTCACTATTTGATTAAGCCATAGTGGAGTGTTCATAATAATTTCCTTGTTGGAAATGTAATGACTTGGAAGTTGTTGTAGTGGCCCGATGCTGTTACCTCATTGCTTGGCGTGTTGTGCACTTTCTGGCTTAATGCAGTTATATCAATTCTTGATCGATTGACTTGATTCATTTGCATCAAGAACATGATGGTTTTCGCTGTAGAGTTTCTTCTACAGGACAATGGAAGTTTCTTCTTTTGTTGCTGTATCCACACATTCAGTGAATTATAAAAGTATAAAATCTTAGATTTGTAGCATAACATGCTTCTGTAACGTATGTTATAGGCTAACGGCACACCTGTTTTGTGCAATATGCTAACGATATGTAAGAATCGTTTCTGTAAGTTATGTTCTATTGTTCTGATGAACTCTGCATGTTGATGATTCAGTGACAATCCAGCAGTCGACATCTACGGCGCGAATCTGTTCAACCGACGAGTTCAGCGTAAGCTGGCCAAGGCGGAGACGGCTCCCAAGGTGGAACTGCTTCGAGCGTCCGGTGCGGCTGGCTTTGGCGAAGGCGCGACTACCACCGCTACTTCCAGTAGTGTCGCCGCCGGTGGTATCATCACGTCTTCCTTCGACACACCATCGTACGACTTCGGCGGCACCGGTGACCTTGGATCAGTGGGGGAGCACCTGCTGGCGTCCATCGAGAGTTGCGAGTCGGTGCTCGTCTGCACGGGGGTGTTCAGCGAGAACCGGGTTCAGCCGACTGACGACCACGTCATGGACATGAACCTCTGCATACCATCCGTCGTCACGGTTCACAACGTCATGGAGGCGATCCGGTCCATCCTCGAGAAGGAAGGAATTCATCCCACGCGATAAACTTTCACTCTCTACTTGTCTTTCGTATTTCATCTCTTGAACGTAATGTGTATATACATACAGTTAGGGGTTGATATGGGCGAGAAGGGAATAAGGAGAGGCAAACTTGTACAGAGAACCTTTATGATGTAGTAGTCATTAGTGCAGTTAGAAGACGAGAAAAGTTATAGTGCGTTCAATTTACATGACAGTGTTCACAAAATCTTGTATTGAGACAACTCATTTGATTTCTCTCTGGCCTCCCAACTGTCCCCCGGATGAATGGTTTATGTTCACGTGGTACTTTTCTGCTGTGTGTTTCGACTTCGGTCTGAGTGTTTCCTTGCCAAGTGGATGAGGTGGGATCATTATCCTGGTCGTCTAACTCGACCTATTGCATCCATTGCTCCGGTTGCTCGCCCTGGTCCCGTGTATTAGCGTGTGGGTTTGAGCCAGTTCTGCACTGAACGCTGCTAGTGACAGTCGGATTATATAATGGTCTGGTTATATAATTCATGGTATTGAGTTGCATGGTTTTACAGTCCAATGTAGAGATTATGTAAGTGTGTATTTTCTAGCAGTCGTGGATTATACATTGCATTTAGTTTGTTGATGTGTTGCATGGAAACTGGACTGTAGTTACCATAGTAACTGTAGTTGCGCCTCGGAATGTCAGTGACGACAGTCACAGCACGGTGCATGTAAACAGAAATGCTACATACATGCATGCATAACTGACTTCACTGTGAACTTGTACTACTACTGATGGTGTATGGACTGGATACTTGAAGAATAAGTACTGTGGAGAAATTGTGACTGTGACCTAGATGAAAGTGTTGTATATTTAAGTGTAATAATATAATTTAGTTTTGATCCGTTACGCTGACGTTTGCCTTGCATTTGTAGCCAGCAATAACTTGTATAGCTAGGAAAGTTCCATGTGGGGACAAAAGTGTTTCATGTTCTTAGCATTTTTTGACATTACGAAAAAATAATTGATAGAAGAATTTATTGTATTAATGAGCTGTTGATCACCAAGATTGAAAGAAGACTTGCTGTAGAGCAGAGTAAAGATTATAAGCACAGAACGGAGGGGATTATTTTCCTGTAATGATTACTGGAGGGGTGGGGTGGGGGTAGTAATGACTACTGGAGGGGGAGGGGTGGGGTGGGGTGGGGGTAGTATTGACTTTACTGGAGGGGTGGGGGTAGTAATGACTACTGGAGTGGGGAGGGGTGGGGGTAAAAATGTTTGAGATGTAGCCCAGTAGTTGAGTCTGCTCGTGGACAACGCTGCTGTAGAATATAGAACAATGGTATGTCGCATCGTTTCCTACACTCACTGTATCTAGGTGTAACTGGTGTTTCTGAATTTTGCTAGAGATTCACTACAATGTAATTGCTACATGTAACATTGAAATGGTCTAAATGGTTAGCTATCGTGGATATGCAAAATGTCCTTACCAGAATAGAATTGACAAAGTAATTGGTCACCAAACCAAAACGGAAATGTGGAAGAACAAGTGGATATGGAGGATCAATGGTGATGTGGAAGGACAATGGAAATGTGAAAATGACAGTGGAGATATGTGGAAGGACATTGGAGATGTGTGGAAAGACAATGGAAATGTGGAAGCATTAGGTTTCAATGATCAGTAAATAACAAGGATGTATGAATAACTCGTAAGAGTTACGAGTGTACCTTCAAGTATGGAGTCAACCGAGACGATCAATATCACGAAGACGATCAGTGCAGTTCTGTGCGATGCAAGATTTGTGCAGTTCTGTGCGATGCACTTTCGTATCATTGACATGAAAGAAGACGGTTTGCAACTGCCTCTGTCACACTTCCTGATCCTTACAAGTAACTGTATTACGAGTTAACTCGTTCTACCAGCAAAAGTAGATATAAATTTGTTACATTTTAATTAGCGGAAACTGTAACAGGACTTCTAAATCTTACGGGCCTGTCACCATTGCACCAAGCAAGGAATCTCTTCATCGTCATCAATGCTTTAATTAGTTGACTTGATCTCATGTCTTTGTCTTGCCTGCATTGCATCTCATGCCGTTCGCTATTCACAACTGCTGATTCTTTCTGCCGTGCAACATTGTCCAATACTTTCTGTTCGTCGTTCGCTCAACAAAGCTGTGTTCCAACACGGTTATGCTGCAAATTATTCTTCATGGTTTGTCAGCAACTTGTGATCACCGTGAGAAGGTCAGCAACTTGTGATCACCAGGGTGAAGATTCAAATCTTCAACCATGGCGAAGATTCAAATCTTCAACCAGGGTGAAGATTCAAATCTTCAACCAGGGTGAAGATTCAAATCTTCACCGTGGTTGAATGCGTTGGTAGGTGAGTTCTGTGTGCTAAAGAACTTGCTGTTGGCTAAGTACTCGCCCCTCTTTCTTTTCACTATGTTAGAAGCAGATAGCACAATGACGTGTAGCAATACTTTTTGTAGCAATACCAGTGGTTTATATTAGAAGAACTATTCCATTTTGTGTTATAACTTGAGGAATTATAATCTGAATTATAAATGGGTCATCTTCATCAACTTCTAACGTCTTTTTTCTTGTTCTAAAGAATTGAAAGTTTGAACAAACACAAAAACTCTTCTTGAAATCGTGCGCTGGCTAGCTTGCAATCTCTTCAAATACGATCAAATACTACTCGATTCATTTCTTTCTGCTCTCGCCTGGGCATCTGAAATAATTCTCGTTTAATGTATTTAATAATCACACCAAAGATTTTAGTTGTGTATGTTTTGTTTGTGTGAAGCTAACAATGTGTGTGGGTTTATTGCTTGTTTACTTTCATGGTGCATGTTGAGTTGAGTATTCTAATAATGTTGCAATGAAAGTTGTCAGGTTTAATTTGTTGATCTCGTTACTACTAACATCGTTGATGATTGATATCGCTGTTGCTGATTTGCATGCATTGATTGAGACGCCGATGATTTACAAACTTGATATTAATCTTTCTGTTTCTTCCTCTAGTTTTTCACTTGCTGCTGTGTATTATTACATCTTAATTGACTGCATGATGGTTAGTTTGTGATGATATTAGTATTCATTGTACTGCTGTATAGATTGTTTCACCACTGCTCTTATTACTGTACTAGAGATTTGTTTAGTGAATACTGTATTATTAATTGTTTTTAAATATTGTGCCTCAGATTTTATTTCTGCTGTTTTATACACACTGTGTACAGTGTGTAGTTGCATATCAAGGTAAGATATTCTGTTTCCAGGTATCCCCATGTTTATCCGAGTATACCAGGTGTAATTATGTATACCTAAGTGTACTTAGGTATGCCTTGTATCCCCACGTTTAACTGGCATACCCAGGTGTATCAATGTTTACCTGGGGTGTAGCAGGTATGCCTGGGCATACCTAGGTACTATCTAAGGCTGTGCGGCAATTCATTCATTATTTCAAACTATATGTTTCATATGAAGGCGATAGTCCAGCGTTATAGTATGTGCTCTTTATTGGGTTATCATTGCATAAAATCAGACGGTTCTGCTGCTGTCCATAGGCTATATTTTCATTGTTTATAGTTGCTTGGCTCCTTTCGCATACATTAGGCACTCGACATTCTTTATTAGACAAAAAGTTAATGTGAATTTTGAATTAAAATTCACATTTATTTTAAAATTAGATAATGTTTAATATTTTTATCAGTTCTACAATTTGCAAATAATGTATTTAGATCAGAGTGATACATGTGCTAGAGCAGAAAGAATAAAGACTGCTAGTAGTTGAGTTTAGTGGTTAAAGAATTGAACAGATTTGTGTGCAAGACCGAATCTGTTTGTTTTCAGACTAGATGAAGCGGACAAGTCGAGTCATGTTAGATGTGATGAGGGTTTGTGTGAAAGAATTATAAAGAAAGCCTTTCTAACTTGGCATAAAGAAAGTAATTCTGATTTGGCTATGAGTTTGGCTGGAGAGTGAAGACGATTTGCATACGAGACAAGTGATAGTCTTGAGAGTGGTTGACTGAGATTCAGATCCCCGGGTTGTCAGGCGAGGAGTTGGACAAGGTTGCAGACTGTCGGCATTTTGCTGTTGAAATTCCTCTTTGTCAAGTTAATGACTTGACTGTGGACCTTGCGCAAGTTGTATCCTATGTATTATTGCAGCCATGGATTGTTGGCATAATGTCAAAGAGCTACTGCTCGTGCACTGAGCAGATCACCTGTTTGAGTCAGATATTAATCAACATCACTCGCGTGTGATACTGTTGTACAAACGATGCAGTTTGATCGCATGCTTGACCCGTCTAGTTTTTATACAATATATATCGATAGAGTTTGTTGTATATTTTGTTGCTATATTTTGCGCCGAATTATCGTACGTCGTTTGTGATCCATAGGAAAATATATTACCGCAATACGTGTGTGTGTGTTTGGGGTGGGGCACAGTATGAGTGTGTGGGGAGAGTGGGAGGACAGTGTTCAAATGTGTGGGGGTGGGAGGACAGTGTACGAGTGTGTGGGGCGTAGGAGGATACTGTACGAGTGTGTTTGAGGAGAGAGCAGTACACGGGCATGTGGGCGGGGGGGGGGGAGAAGTGTGTGTGTGTGTGCATGCGAGCGTGCGTGCGTGCGTGTGTGTGTGGATATATGTGGCGATGTACTACTGGATTGTTACTGCATGCTGGCTTTCTTTTCACACTGATTTTATGTTAGCGCTATACAGCACCATGCTTCTGTTGACCTCGGCTTTCACGAGGTTGTACATCCCTGACATATGCTTGGATCACTCGTCAATATCTCTGAACAGTCCGTTTATGTTGAACCTTTCTGTAGCAACCTTTTCTTTGATTCACCATCTACAACTGATCATGTCGATGACGCGAGGGTTTTAATATTCTGTTTCCAGTTTTTTCTTACAAGCGAGCTCACAAATTACATCCAAACGTTTGTGACGTATCAATTGTGTCGCAATATTGTTGTTGTTGTTCTTTTATGCTTTGCTTCTATCTTCAGCAATTAGCAGATTTTTCTATCCCGTTGAAATGTAATTTGCCTGAATTTTCCACACAGTTAAACTCTTTCAGAATGTTTTTAATTTTAAGTAATGATTAGTAACGATATTAATAATTATCAAAGGATTATTATTTGAATATGATTTATGATATTTTTACAGCTTTTTCACACTCGAATCATTTTGGTACAAGCGATGTATTTGAGTTGTTGCGTCTAATTAATTATTTGATTGTTTGAGGTGGTGATATTTTCTCTTTTTTCAAGCCCACTATTATTTGCCACTGTTTCGCTTGCATAAAGTGCAGTGATGTAGTCAAGGCATTTTTGCCAAGGCATTCTTTTTCAAGGCCAAGGCAAGGCATTTGGAAAATTGGTCAAGGCAAGGCAGTAGTGCCGCAAGGCAGCATCAAAGCATGAAATTATACAGTCAAGGCATGTTTTTGCATGGTCAAGACATTTTTTCAACGCAGTTTTTTCCAAGGCACGGCAAGGCATTTGGAAAATTGGCCAAGGCAAGGCACTAAAGTGCCTCAAGGCAGCCTTGAGGCAAGGCATCAAGGCCAAGGACTACATCACTGATAAAATGTGTGACTTGTGTAAACTTGCAAGTATGGTGACACATTATGTGCAAGTGTGGAAATTACAACATTGCTGTGATAAAACTCCCACTACTAACAGGCCTCGTGTTAGCAAATTGGAGTTGTAGTGAAGGTGCTATAACACCTCCACTAAATACCACGTGATAGTGGATAGGAATTATGCTAAAGGTGCTATCACACTCTGTTCTTAGTAATTCGAAATATTTTATACGATTATTGCCAGTTTTTTATTCGGTTACATCATGCGTACAGCAGCACATTACATTAGTCAATGCTATCGTAGCAAATATTCATTTATTCTGTGTATGCTGTATTAGGCAGAGTAAATACGGATTATTGCCATGGAATCATCATATTCCTTCATTTTCTCGACAAAATAAACAGAGATTTTTGGATACAGGACAAGCTTCCGACCATCTTTTTTGGGTGTATTAAATCAAAGCTGGCTGTATAGTGTGCTTGCATATCTTGGTGGCATCCAACCATGACATGTAAACATGTCTACATGAGGGAGGCATACACAAAAAACAGTATGTGCGTACTATTATTATGTATTTTATGTGCTATCTTATTATCTAATTATATATCTTGTCCATTTCACAATACTGAAGCTTTTAGTAAATAATGCCTGTGCGTTTTTTATATTTTATCTTTATTGTCTATTAGTGGTATTATTCTCAATATTTCTCTATCATTTCTCTTTTATTTCTTTCTATTTCTCTCACATTTCTCTCACATTTCTCTCATTTCTCTCTTGTTTCTCTGTAATTTCTCTCTGCGTCTATTAGAGCTGTGATGCAGCTGTAGCTTGATGTGGCTTTGCTTCAAGTCTGGTAGTCGTTGTGGCTTTTCTCAAATCAGATGTATCAAACTGAACATGTGCATATTTTATGTGTATACATAGTATTGTTTATAAACTGCTATTGAATAGATACTGTAGTACTTGTATACTCGTCTGTGATTGGTTCGTTCATGCTGATGGTACGTGACATATGATTGGTTGAAACTGCTGATAGGTGATGCAAGGTTTGACAGGTTCGGTTTGTTCACTATTGTTTTTGTTGGCTGCTGTATTCACAAATGTGCTACCGCTCGCTGTACTCGCCTGTGTAAATAATTATTATCATCGCTGTAATTATTGTGTTACGTTGTAGTTGTATTGAAATGAAATTTTGTTTAACCTGTCTTTAAATCCGTCGTTAATCTTAACATCGTCATCTTCATCATTTAGTGCCATCGTGGGTCTGTCTGGGCCAGCGTGGCTTTGATGGGCCAGCGTGGGTCAGTCTGGGTCAGCGTGAATCAGTAAGTTTCAGTAGTCTTTGATGTCGTTCACAATGTTTCCTTCACGAGCTCTTTTCCTGAAAGCGTGGTCACGTGAGTCCTCCACTTTTTATCCCAATATCTTCATCTTTTAAGATGTTGTTGACTTTTAGGTCTTTGTAACAGCCTCTGTTGCAACTTGTGTAGGCACATAAGTCTAAGATGACTACAACAGCGTTGGTAGAGATCATATGGCTAGTGGAAATGGACACCGGTGACATGTTACC
>JAQFYQ010001318.1:0-13583 GCA_034694885.1 Buchholzia appendiculata | reverse complement strand
CAACAGTTCAAATTTATACTAAAATATCTTCAATTTTTCGTGCACTCAGTATGCAGTGAAATACGGTGCAATAAAAAAAAAACTGATTGGTATCATCAAATTTTCATTTCATATCTCAAAACTACACATAATTAGGAAAAAAAAGAGCTATCACCCAATGCTGTATGTGAAATTTCAATTTTTTACAGTTTTGTCCAAGTTCGTGCGGAATTGCTGATATATATATATTGCGGTAATTAGCAAATTTGACAATTTGGTCAGCTTTCTGGAACAAATTATGTATCCAACAACAGCAAATTTGAAGAAGCAATACTTGTAAGAAATAAAGATTAAATAATAAAGATACACAAATATTTAGCAAAGATGGACGAAACTACTATGGACGATTGCCTACTGTGTACGGAATTTCTAATGAAATCAATTTCTTGATTTCTAACAACCTATTTAGTCTTGATAATTATAACATCTAGTAGTTGTTTTAAATGATTTGTAGAAATGTGACAATTGTTCGTGAAAAGGTTACATTAATTCTACTTTCTCCATTTTCAGGAGTAAATATTATATAAATGGGCTTGTATGCAACGATTTATATTTTAACTATTTGCTAGAGTTCAGTCTGAAGCCTTAACGATTGCTAATTGACAATAGCGTTAATTCGTTTTTTTTACAGAATCACAATAAAATATTTTTTTAGATTTCGTCCTACGCCTATGCGGCTATGCCATACACTTTTCGATGAATCGCTCGTCAGTTCTCAACAAATATCAACAATAGCAAGAACATTACTGTGTGAGTTGCATTAACATAATTTCCAATATTTTAAGTACTCTATGTGACCGTATTATTAGTAAATCTATTTAAAGTTACTTCAAACTTACACTATTTATCGCCCATTATTTGTTTACAAATTTTTGCGCTAAATAAATTGGCTAAAGATCGACACAGTCCTTCTTCTTTTGGAGGGTTTCTTGTCACGCTGTCGTAGTTCAAACTTCAAACGCTCCGTGACAAACTCTACTTCAGTTCTTCACACTGCAGTATGTTTCTATACAATTAGCTGTTATCCATTCAGTATATCACTCTACAGTTTTCGGTTGTCCATTCAGTGCTGTTTCACACAATCCTGTTTCAGTTGCTAGTTGCAACTATAACACACAATATAGAGTAGAAGATGGTTTGGTCACTATATTAGATGGTTTGGTCACTATTATGTCACCAAAATTTTCAGTCGATATTTTTCAGTCGATGGTTTAATATTTTTCAGTCGACATAGAATTATACAGATGTATTAGAATAATTTTTGCTTCTTGGTCGCTACAGAGTGTTTACTGTATTGTTAAACCTATTTCAAAATGATGCATTCCTGGGTTTAGAGTATAAGTATAAATTTTGTCAAAGTTTAATAGTGTATATCTTCTGTGATTGCTCGATTGTGAATGTTATTGTGATTGTAGCTTTTATTGCTATGCATTATACATGATTCAAATTGATGATAATATTTATATGTGAGATAATCTATTTTAATTTAATTCATTTTAGTAAGAATTGACTCTGGACAATGACATGGATTCTGCTTTTACTGTTCAGTGGATAAATAACAAGAGAACTAACATGTGTCTGTCTTACGAAAATCAGTGTGGTGTTCGTAATCAGCTAGGCTAAAGTTTAGAACTTCTGAAATTTGATCTTCGTAGTGCATTCATTTTGTTGATTACACCAATAGGTCTATTTAGCATCTTACATTATTATATTTATTATTAATTAGTATTTATTTGTATTTTTGCTATAATTTATGTTGTCTCTGGACTATACAGAATAATGATACTTTTTTCTGTTTTTTGATATGATGATCATGTTATGCTCATTTATTTGCATTTTTGATGCTTTATTATTTATTTGCAAACCAATCATGATGAAATATGTTTTTAATAGGTGACTGTGCTATAAGGCAGTAGTCTTCTGCAGTAACCTGTGACAATTTATACTCTCTCTCTCTCTCTCTCTCTCTCTCTCTCTCTCTCTCTCTCTCTCTCTCTCTCTCTCTCTCTTTATTTACTGAAGCAACGTTTTACTGTCGAATGCCAATCCAGACATCAAAGATCTCAATATCGAGCACATAAAGGAACGTGTTTACAGTGGCGGGTCTATTGTACAGCCCAACTCCAGTGGGCCATCCAGTAAGGCTATAACAAATGCAAAGTATTAAAAGTAAGCGTTATTCCTAAAGTTTACATTAAGTAGTATAAACTTTACAAATAGCACTTACTTGTAATACTTATATTACGTAAAAGCAAGCGAGTCAAACAAGTTTCACAACAGTTGTTTTTTTTATATCATCATCATCACCAAGTGCTTGTACAACTACATTTAATGCATACTTATTATCGACAATAATTATTGTACACAACATCAATAGCAGTAGCTGCAGAGCCAAGTCAAAGTTGATTCACTGCAAAACTAAGGCATTGAAACACAGAGCAAGAGCAAAGTGTGATACAGAGAGAACTGACAGACACACATAGCAGCGACAAGTCATAAACACAAAACACAACATACAGAAACAGGTCATGTTTGAGCCATAAATCCACCCCTTAGATACACTAACGTATAAGAACGAACTTGAAATGAAAGTTATGGAAGTGGCATAGCCTGAACAATTTAAGCTGATAGAACTTGATTTGCACGGACGTACATTATGTGGAAATATTTCAGAACAGATATTTCATGTGACTCACACTCGAGCTTTAAATGTACATGACTGCTGATGATGATGATAGTGCTCTGTCCGAAGACAGGTCCTGGCGATGGTTATTTATCTTATGTATCACAATGCACGACTTAACCACCAACCGACTAGGCCAGATGAGCACGGGTTGGCGGCCAAAGGTCCTTCCCGTAAATGATTATTACTTTAATAATGAAATTACACTTAACAGCGTTGATGTGCAACCTTGTTGCCAGTGCTCGCAGTTTTCATCATTGTTGCTGGCAGTTCTTTCCAATTCCTACGGCATTAAACAACACAGAGAGACGGTCGCTAAGTGTTCCACAACACCAGGGGGGGTCCCGGGGGGGAGGGGGTGAGAGGTACGTGCAGGAGTTCATGTACACAGGGAAATAGGATTTACATGATATCAGATCTCCGAGATTATGGTAATCACTCATACAGGTAATTCATCCATAGATCATAAAAGAGGAGATTTAGAAATACAGAAATTCGAATGTAAAAATAAACTTACACCAAGACCAATGAAAATAACAATACAGGTACTCTAGAGAAATCGCAAGACAAGGCATGATTAAGCATAGATTAGTAGATGGAAGAAAGTTTGCCTGTGTCAAATACATACTAACCTTGAAATCTAATACAGCTTAATACACACATTTAGAATTTAAGGTCACTCTGAGCTAGTGCAACAGATACTTGTCTATGCGTGTTATGCAGATGAGACACTGTAGCAGCTAAGGATGTTGGTCGAGCACAGAGCTTAGTAGATCAGTAGGGTCAAGGGTCAAGGGTCATCACTGTAGCAGCTAAGGATGACATGTTGGTCGAGCACAGAGCTGAGCAGATCAGTGGGGTCAAGGGTCATCACAATGAGTCACATGCGATATAACAACATAAGGTTATTAAGGTGAATGAATCATATACATTTCCGCAATATACATTTTTGAAATGTATACCATATTCAATAAATATGATAAAATGATCATCATAGAATACAAACAATTAAAATGCAGAACAAACTCAATTACATAATCTCATCAAATAAAAGCATTTGACTGCTTTTGGCATCAGTACTTTTGATCGTAATGAACTTAATACAAGAACAAAAGGTTGTCAATAGAGCAGCCTAATAGTAATGCGGAAATAGAATACATTACAGGAAATAAAATTTGACTACACTTTATTCCAATCATTGAAATGCTCACTGAAATAGTCAGCCTGCAATTATCACACTCGCTATTCCCTTCCTCCAATCAACAACTAGTACCGTCTATTGAGATCAGCAATATTACTTTCCTATTAACATAAATACTAATCGTTATATCAATCAAATTAAGAAACAAAATAAACCATCTATCAATTCATGCAACAATTTAGTTAATAGTACAATTTAAGAAATTGCTGCAGTTTATGGTAATTTACAAACATACGGACACAGAATTTTCATATCTTTAACATATGTTACATGTCACTTCTTGAAATGTCACGGCTCTTTGTTGTTATTCATTGAAAAGCTAGTAAATGATTTGTAAACATATGAAACAGCACTAAAATAAATACTTCAACCAAGTTTCCTAATGTTTATCATTTAATCTTTCATCTGCAAAAGTGACAAGTTAATCATTTCATTTTATTCGAAACGTTTCCAAAAATATAGCACTAGCACAAATAAGAAACCAAACTAAAAATGGACGTGAAAATGGACAAGAAAGTAGCATTGCCGATGTCCCACTCTACTACCCATTGATGAACAACTTATACACAGACAAGTAGTTCGTGGGTAGTGTTCCAATGTAACGTGCTTCGAAATGCTCATTCGCGAAACCTTCGAGAAAGACTGACAACGCCTCAATCTCTTACAACATCCTATGATCATTCCAGTGTCAACGACAGGACTCAACTCAGCGAGTGACATGCATATGGACAAACGGAGTCTACTGTCATGTTCCAACATTTTAAATTATTAGAACGAAAAATATTTTTGTATGTTATATAAAGTGGCATTTATGTTTAAAAAAATCAACTTGCACATTTATAATTAAATCACAAAGACAAGAACTACAAACTGAAGTAAATGACATCTTAAGTTTAACAAATGGCACAATGTGACAATAAGTCAGTTAAAACAAGTTTAAACCATCGTCAGGAAAAAATGCTAAAGATTTAGAACATAACATCTTGAGCATTCACAAAATTGAAATGCAATACATATCAGAATGTCGACATCCTGTGATAAATTACCACAAATAAATAAAATCACGCCATAACAAATTGAAAAACATAAATATAACTTAAGCTCATAAAACTTCCTCGTAAATATACTCAACTGAAATGACTAGACGCTTTTGATTAGTGGAAATAAAGTGAAAATCATAACTTACAAAAAAATCAGTTTGAAAGATGGACGATTATGACTGTAAAGGTTAGGTACAAGGCAATCAATAATATGCTCAAAATAAGCGAACAGTGAGCAGATGGCGAGCACTAAGCGAAAGCACCCTGTACCTTCTACTTGCTCATCTTGGAGCACAGCGAGAATATAATAAACGTGAGTACCTTTACAACTCAGGTTTTTTACAAATACAAATCACAAACATAATGTCAAATTGTAAAACATCATTATCAATTATAAAATATAGCATCTTATATTGCTAACTTCAGATATTACAATTCGTGCAGTGTTTGTCAACATAGGGTTACCCCTAAGAGATGTGGTAGTCAATGCAGCCGAGTGCTTTCTGCTATTTAGCAGACTTCTCGCAACAAATTACATAAACCCAACTTCTGTACGACAATGACCTTTGAACGTCCCTATATGGTAAATACACAGCTTAATGCCTTGCTTTGCTTCAGACAGTGCTTCCTTATCGATCTAGTGTAGATCGTTAACAACTGTAATGATTGTGATTGTGGAACAGATTCAAGTCCTGAAAAGACAAATATGCCAACGCTGAAGTCACTGCACGTATGTATGCATGCACATACATGTGAGCATGTATGCATGTACCTAGGCACGCATACTTTCCCATGACATTTTGAGACTCCAGTGTTATATCACAGTATACCAACTCAGGATATTTATCAGAGACCTAGATACTCTAGTGCCATGCCACAGCTAAAGACAATCTAAAATGTTGTAACAACTGATCCGACTTAACCATTAATGTGAAATAAATAATCATGCCTAAACAAGATCCAGAAACCCAGTTATTTGCACAAGTTGGACGAATTTCTAGACCTATTCACAGTAATCCAACCAAATTTGACTGAATGTCTCAAATCCGTACGACAGGTTGAATGTTGATTCCAAATGAACCAATCACTGATTGAATCACTTAAAAACTTTATACAAATACTGTGAACAGGTCTAAACTATTATTGCACAATACACAGACATGAAACAATGAAACAGTGTACATCAGTCAACAGCTAGATAACATTGCACAGAAAGCATAACTTCCTAAAACACGACGAGAAATGTACATCGAAAGCAGTGCAACTGTGGACAGCTAGAAATGCACGAGAAACGATTGGCTTTCCTAAAACACACTTTGAGAAATTGTTGATTATTTACACAAACAATAGTTTATCACGGTTCTATCATGCAGTGTTGTCGTTCAGCAAAGCCATGACTAAACAGCAAATTATCTATATAGGAGATTTAGTGTATTGATCATTGAAAAAACTTCAGATCAACATGATTTTGTCGCAATAAAATGCGCTTACAAATAGCAGAAAGTACTGCAATTCATTTTCGACGAGATAGAAATTAAAAAATGGATGTTTTCTCACAATAAACATTTAGAACGGATACCATTAATATTTTATTACAATAAGTACATGAATGCTTTATACAAACGATTACGCTCATTGAAAGAGATTTACAAAATTGAAGCAACAACAGAAATAACTTAGCGGATATTTTTGCAGTTAATAACCCTTGTAACATTAACAATATACATCATTTTCTAATTCTGTCCAATTCTTAATCTAGCTAAATACATAATAATAATTTAGTCACCGTGTTATATTTACACGTACAGCACTTACTATTTCCAAACTGATCGTACATCTAGTTCAGATATAAATAATAATATAAAATAGTAATGCAAAACAGAACTGACCAGAATGATTCCCCTAACTACCGCAAAGGGTTATTAACTGCAAGTTAGCTGTATTTCCTCCTATCCTACGGAATAGATTTTCTAATGCTGTTGACTAGTACATAATTCTGACGACGTTCATCACTGTCCTACTTAAGCTTGTCCGTTGGAAGTCGTCGCTGCCGCAGCTCCACCTCCACCACGGATACCTGTAGCCGCCATGGGACCGGCTGGTGCGTGCCCGGCTCTGATCGGCTTTGCAATCTGAGCCGAGTGACCTCGGCGCAGAAGGTTCTTCTGTCGTACGGCTTCCTTGATTCTATCGACTTCCAGCTGATACCTGGCAACACATGGCAGCAGATCGTCTATACAAGCTGGCTTGTAACAAAAACTCAAAGTACATAACTGAGCTCTTTCATTCAAAGCTTCTAACAAAGACTAGACTCGAAGCAAATAACTGAGTAATTGCAGATACAGACCTGCAATCTGCAATAATGCTACACACTAATGCACCATGGATACAAAATATATTTCTTTAATTCTACACTACTATTTCCACACTACCTGCATATATTTTTTTGGTTTCATTCTTTAGCATTCAGATTTTTCTACACATTTTTTTAATTTAAAATTTATTTTTACATACATTCCATGTTCATGATATAATTTTTATAATTCCGAACTATATTTATACACTTATTCTAATACTGAGAAAATCAAGAGCGAACACATCTGCAACGACATGGATTATAAAAAAAACTAGACAGGAGACCTTTTACGATCTTTCATTGCTCCTTCCTTGGCTTCTTTCAGGGCCTGCTCAAGGGCCTTGACACGTTCCATCGTTGCACGAAGCCTCTTCTCAAGCTTCGGCAGTTCACAGCGCAGATCGGCGTTATCACGCACCAACTGCATAACACACAAGCACAAGCTAGATAGTGCACAGTATAACTCAGTGTCAATATGCACCAACTGCATAAACATCAGTCTACGTTAGATTCAAAATCTAGTTATGCAGTTAAACTATCAAATTCACTTTACCCTGCAATAATACTTGAATTCAAAATGACGACCCTACCACCAACAAATTCATGGTTGATAACAGGAGACAGTTTACAACATCTGATAAGACTCCTCATTTAATACATAACGAAAAATAAAGAAAACTGGCAGTAGGTGCTCTAAAATTCCATAACATTACAAATTGCCCATGCAGATAATTAAGAAATATAAATCCAGTACATGTGGTTAAACAGACATGCATTTTAATACAAATCGGACGCTCAATAGCTAACCACTTTATAAAATGTGCAAGCTGCAGCAAGCAGTATTGCATTATGATCAATCAGCACTAATAAATGCAACGTAATCAATGGTTCATTTTCACTCATGGATTTCTATTGCTTATAGCCATGTTAGGAACATTTTACTTTTATAAATCTAATTTATAAAATAGTAAGTAAAAAAACCTTAAATGGAGAAATGTCATTTAAATTAATACAAATTACATGAATGTAAAATCCCAACAACTAATTGCCCTATAAGCCTACATAATCTGCACGCTACAAATACATGAATCAATTAGTGATACAAATACATGAATAATTTAGTGATACAAATACATGAATAATTTAGTGATTATAAATACATGAATAATTTAGTGATACAAATACATGAATAATTTAGTGCAAACCGACACAACAGAGAACTGAACATGATCATGCGAGTATTACCTGCTTGTGTACTTTCGTCAACTGATCAAGGTTGTTTTCAAGGAATGAAATTTTCTGCTTCTGAGCCTGGCTGCTCATAGCCTCGTCTTCATCGTCATCAGATTTCAACTGAGACTGAAATTACAATCGCACAACATTCACTGAAAGTAATTTGTGACACTACTTAATAAGGAATGCAGCAGTAACCGGAGAGAGTGATAACTGCAGGATCCTGGTCTGCAGCCAATTATAAACTAATCAAGTTGAAATATGAGCTAATCGCATGCAAATATTTGGACCTTAATATAATGTCTTGAACTAGCCAAAGCAATTTCATCAAGGAAAAGCCTCTTCAAACGGCCATGGCACGGTCAGTTTTTCAATGCCAATGATAAAATGTGTAAAGCAAAGTACATTGCTTTCAGTGTACACAGACTGTGAAGACAGTGATTATCTGCTGCAGTACCTTCTTGACCCTGGCCTGGAGATCTTGAACGAACAGTTTCCTCAGGCTGTGCAAGGTCTGCAGTTCCTTGGCGACGGTCTCTTCCAGACCCTTCAGGTCCTGTCTCGCTTGCTCGCGCCGGTCCATCTGCAGCGTCAGTTCAGCGAGCTTCGTCGTCTTCTCCGACTCGTCAGCCTTCAGCTTGTCATAGTCGGACAATAGCTTTTCGTGGGCCAGCTCTAGGCTCTGCTTAACTCTGCAACAACAACAATAACATATACAGCATTACAATTAGCAATATTATTTCACATTGGTACAGAAACAAAGATGTCCAGAAACTACACAGACCGAGAGTAGGACAGAAACTGAACTGTTATAGATAGAGAATAAACATAGGGTACAACAAAGGGTAATCGAATATACTGTACACGCTGGATACAAAGATAAAAGTATAATTACTCTTTGTACTAGCATGTACAGACATGCTAGTGCAAAGATAAAAGTGTACTGGACGTGCTAGTACAGAGAGATATGAGTACACTATGTATTTATGTACGTATGTAAGATGCACTTCTAACGCACCATGCTTTACTAAAGTAAACCCTTATACAATCATAGTTGCGGGTACTGAAAGACATACTCAGTAAGCTGGTCGATACGCGACTGCTTCTCAGCCACTTCCTGTCGCAGCTCAGACAATTGTTTCTGGTGTTGCTCGCGATGACCTTCCATCTGCTTCTCTAGGGCGTCCTTGATCTGCCCAGCCGCCTCGATCTGTCCCTTTTGCTTCTCCTGTTCTGCAGTCCGACTCATGTACAGTTGCTCTGCAACAGCAAACCACAGTAGCAAACGTGAACATGAAAGCGGCATGCAAAAATCTAGTATTATATTCTACTCAAAATATTACCAATAACAAACAGAAATTAAACAACTGACCTGTTTGTAATACACATATAGAAGAATCAATAAAACATAAATATTGTAACATGATGTCAACTTCTGCATATAATACTTAAATTGCTGAGTTCATGTTTTCGTCGTTGTATATTTGCACTTATGTATCGATCCGTATGTTGTGCACTAGTTTGTGTGGCATTCTGATTGCTGAACAGCTCTCAAAAATAAAAATACTATAGTCAGATTACTGAGAAAAACTGCCTTTTTGAAACTCTGCAAGTTAACGACTGCTTGAAGTAACGAAATAAATAAACACACAACACAACAAAGATTCCAACCCTGAGCTTTGAGCTTGGCAATCTCTTCCGACAGTTGATCGACTTGGTCCTGGAGCAGACATTTCTTGTTGTCCACTTCCTTGATCGATTCAGTTACAGTCTTCACCTTTGCTTCGTGCTGACAGTCAATTATACAAAGGAATCTTATATTTATAAACAGCACAATTTAAATACAGACACAATACATTCATATAGCAGATTGATTCAACAGTGAAGATAAGAAATGATTTCCAATAAGTAAACCAAACTATTAGAATAGACTAGACATACCTTGAATGTTTTATTAACTCTAAGTTTTGTTTTGCTAAATAAATCATGGACAAAATAACATATTTTTCAACCTTAACAAAAACAACTTAACTGAGCTAATCATACTAGTAATTGCACACGGTTAATGTAAACAGCATATATAACAATGAAACAAAGAAAAATGTAAAAAAAGTTCAATGTAAAAAAAGTTCAATTGAAAACAAAGTTCAATGTAAAACAAAGTAAAATGTAAACCAAACTAAAATGCAAAACAAGGTAAGACAAACAATGTAAAACAAAGAGAAGCTTGAGTCTGGCAGACCTGCTGAACGACAAGCTTGCAGGCAGACAGCTGAGACTCGGTCTCGTCAAGCTTCTTGTTGTTCTCCGCCTGAGCGGCGTCCAGCTGACTACAGTGCTGTGTCAGAGTCTTTGCCTCCGACTTCATCTTGCTGATATACAGTCTGGCCAGAGTGAAGTCCTCCTCGATCTTCTCTCCAACAACTCCAGTCTGAGGCTTCTGAGTGTCGAGCTAGTTTACCATACAGTTCCAAAGAGAGATCAATCAGGATCGTAGTTAGGCTACATAAACGGTTACGTTATACCTTCTAAGTTTAGACCAGAGATAACTAAACTAATAGTAATTACTTCATTTTTCAACATTTCACGCAACAAAAACTATTAAATGTACTATCCAACAAGTTTGTATCCAAATCGAGCCTGCGTTTAGATGAGATCAATTGACCGAATCAATACTTACTGCTTAGGCTAAGCAAAACAGGATAGGTAAAAAATAAGACTCAGTAAATAGACCAGGTCAATGTATAGACCAGGTCAATAATAAGACCAACTAAACAGACCAGATCAATGTTTAGGCTAGGTAAACAATAAGACTAAGTAAATATAACAGGTCAATGTTCAGACTAGGCAATAATTAGGCTAAGTAATCAGACCAGATCAATATTATATAGGCTGGGTAAACAATTAGGTCAGGTAAATAGGCCAGGTCAATGTTTAGGATAATTAGGCCAAGGATAACTAGGCCAAGTAAACAGCTAGGTTAGGCTAAGTAAACAGGCTACTTTACAGACGCTGCGGGTATACACTGCATAATGCTATTCACCTTGAATTCACTTCCGATGGCTGTTCCGATGTCAGCGAGATCCTTCATCAGACTCGTCATCATCTCCGCCACTCTTTTCTTCTGATGTCCATTACTCTCCTTCAACTGCTGAACACTTGCCTCAAGTGTGTGCAGAACTGCCTACAATACGAATTCATAACCAGCTGCAGTTATGTGAGCTACGATCTTTTACTGGTAACTTACAAAAATGTGTTTTAAGATACACGTTTAATGAACCACAGCGACAAATATTCATTTCTACATAAAAACATAATTTCAACCACTGTATGCATCACAATATCAAAATCAAATTTCAAAGTTAAATTTTTCACAAAGTTAACAAAAAAAGTAATAATTTACAAACACTTAGACACAACCATTGTCCAAACATAAACTGACTCTGACTAAAAACAGCAACATATCGTACTGCAACACTTTATGCAATGCAGACAACTCCTAGCATAGCACGAGATAAATCACTCAATCTAAACACACAACTCACAGCCTTCTTCTGCAGATCCTCGCTGAGCTGCTCGTTCTCCTTGTTACGACCTTCGACCTCCTGTGACTTCTGGTCATAGTTGACGGCGAGCTCCTCGAGAGCCTGGAGGACTTCCTTGACCTCGTCCTTGGCCGAGTCGTTCTCCGACTGGATGCGTTGGATGTCACCTTGGAGCGTCTCGTGCTCACGTCTCAAGGTTGCGATGATCTCCTCCTGCTCGCCGACTTGCTCGCTGAACTTGGCAACCAACTGCGATTGGTTATTGATCTCATCATCCTGCAAGATCAACATTCACGCAATACTACAGGATCAATATACACGCAATAGTACTACAGGATCAATATACACGCAATAGTACTACAGGATCAACATACATGCAATAATACAGGATCAATATACACGCAATAATACAGGATCAACATACATGCAATAATACAGGATCAACATATGCGCAATACTACAGGATCAATATACATGCAATACTACAGTATCAACATACATGCAATACTGCAGGATCAACATCTACTAGATATAATTGTATCATTCATGTATACAAACTACAACATACAATGTAAATCTACGATTGATCATCGTCCATTTAGAAATCTAAAATAACTTCTGTCATAATATTATTATGAAATCAACAGATGGAAATTGCGTTATATACTGATTTCATGTCCATTTCTATTGTGAACATCATATTTAATTAAAGCACACTTTATTATCTAAAAAGATTTTGAGCCAAACATACAAATAACCAAAAACAAATTGCTAGCATTTATTTATAAATATGTTCTTAATATTAAATCAAATTAATGAGGCTATCAGGTATTTATAAATGAAAACACTAAACTAAAGTAAACTAGCATTAAATGAAATAGAGTGACCGAATAGGTCAGTCGTTAGCGTTCACACCTCGCAGTGAAGAGGTAGAGGGTTCGCCTCGCTGCAACGACCGATCGTATTCAATAGCAAACCTTGGCAAATTGTTAACACTCCATTGCCTGTATGGGAAGGACCTTTGGCCGTCCACCCATGCTCATCTGGCCTAGTGGATTGGTGGTCAAGTCATGCGTAGTAATACGCAAGACAAAAACCATCGCCAGGACCTGTCTTCTGACAGAGCACTGTCATCATCATCATCAAATGAAATAGATGCCAGCATTTATTCTACAACACGATAGTTAACACACAGCCGGAATTCAGATGCTATCCAGTTAATTCTTTACGCATCGCACTAAAAGATATCCGAGTGAGCACCTCGACAGCAATTGTCTCGAATACCTGGAGCAAACATAGACAGCCTTGAATACCTGGAGTACACATAGACAGCCTTGAATACCTGGAGTACACATAGACAGCCTTGAATACGTGGAGTACACATAGACAGCCTTGAATACATGGAGTACACATAGACAGCCTTGAATACCTGGAGTACACATAGACAGCCTTGAATACCTGGAGTACACATAGACAGCCTTGAATA
>JAQFYQ010001317.1:0-13584 GCA_034694885.1 Buchholzia appendiculata | reverse complement strand
CTCTCTCTCTCTCTCTCTGCTAGTTTATTTATTTCATCTCTCTCTCGCTGCTATTTGAAGTATTTAATTATCTTTTCATTTGAACTTTGGGCATAGGTGTGGTTCTGATTAATATGTCAATGGAGTCTTGAGTATTTGAACTTTTCTAGTAACATACGTGGTTTGCAAATGTATATTTTTTGATGAGATTGCAACATTTATCAGAACGAATCCCTGGGTACGGGTTGGTGTCTGCAAGGTTTATGCGGTCATAAAAAAATCCAAACATGTTGATTCCCAAGGGACATTAGTTAAGTCTATACCTGTGCTAGAATAGACATGTTGTGAACGCAAATAGTAGACTATAAAGGTTGTCATGATGATGAATGAAACTGAAAACCATAACGACTCCGAGTCCAGTTGTTGCAGGCTTCCAGACTTTTGTATCAGTTCACACCTGTAGAGTTTATCTGTATCTGTTCACACCTGTAGAGTCTATGTGTAGCTGTTCACACCTATACGATATCTGTGTATTTGTTCACACCTATAGAGTGTCTGTAAGCTGTTCACACCTATGCAGAGTCTGTATGTGTGCTATTATTTCAGGTGACTCGATGTCACATACAATGACGTGCGATGATCTTCTCTCCATGCTCATTCTTCTAGTCGTTAAGACAAAGATAACTAACTGGTTGGTAGACACGAGCTTTACATTCTAATTCGAGGATTTAATTCTAGTAATAAATTGAGCAAAGGCTCAATTTAGTTTTAATTGTGGTTCAGTGTGTTGTCATTGTGCATGATATTAAACTGTTTTTGTCACTGTAGCAAGCACGACATCTTGTTCAGTTTGGTTTTCAGGAATATCTGAACTAACAATAATCTATTCTAGTACAACTCGTTTCATTGAAATCATTCAACTGCAAGCTGTTTGTTAGACTGATAATGTGTACCCAGTGAACTTTGGCCCCCTGATGTCATTCAATGGTCTCATCTTGTGTACAACTAGATGAACGTCAGGGTAGCTAAGTTGTTGTCATGAAGGGAATTCGGCAAAACCATGCTCGTGAATATGCTTTCAGCTGCAGTTACAAATGATTTGATGACGTCATACCATGGCCAGAAATGTTGTCAGTCTTTGACACTGGTTACTGAAACGTGTCTAACTCGGAAACTTGTCTGTCAAAATCTGGTCTAACATGGAAGCATGTCTGATACCGAGTCGTGCCTAATACGGAAACTTGTCTGCCAGAAATTGGAGTCTGACGTGGAAGCGTGTCTGATAGGGAAGCCTGATAAGATGATGATAATGATGAACATCAATTGAGCAAATTTTATCAGATTTATTTTAGGTTGTCATCATAATCAGCGTTGGTTGCAAGATCTTAGCATTGGTTGTATTAACTTTACGTTGACATCATTGCATGATGTAGTAGGTGTGTTGTCGGTCTATTTGCAGGTGGGCACAGTTTTTACTGATGAAACACTTTCGTTTGCTTCGCTCATCATCACAAGAACAACAGTCAGAGTTTGTATCTGTCTCCTCTCAGAAGGGAGCTTAGAACTTGTCATTGTGGATTTTAAATCAGTTGTCACGTTTAGAAACAGAATTGATATGGATGAAGAATGGAAAAATGAAAATGAAAATTATGTTAAATAGTCAGGCATGCATATATTTGATGCTTTTATGCTTGCATAATGGATCTTATTATTATTATTTTTTGTTTGTTTATTCTTATTCTTATATAAGCTGAATAAAAGTGTAATCTCGACATATGATAATTTTAGTGAACACTTCTATGATATTTATAGTGAAGCTTCTTCTATGATATTATAAACACTTTTCTAAGCTCCTTCTATAAACACTTCTATGATATTTATAGTGAAGATTCTGTTGTTGGAAATACTAGTAAATGAATGAACATGAATATATGTATGTAAGATGCACTTCTAACGCACCATGCGTTGTTTGGTAAAAATCTTCAAAATCATAGGTGCGGGAATCAAGAAGTATTGGGTTTATATGAAATGTTGCTCCGTGCTAAGATGTTGTAATTGATGTTACGAAAAATAGTAACTGACACTTTTTTGAAATTTTGTATTGCAGATTAGATTGCTTACGATTTTATTGTTAGTGTATTGCATACACTATACTATACGTTGTATAATGTTGTATATTTTAGATACTATTTGTCAAACTTCGAAGCTACACTGACATATATCACAGATGGGAACCTCGCTGAATTGTGTTCAACCGCTCAATCCAGTATTGTAAGTTTTGGAAAATATGTGAGATGTAAAATACTTCTGCTGGAATGTTCGTTACTCGCAAATTATGTGATTGAATAGAGTATTTGTAAATTCTATGTAGACTATTACTTGAGCCATTTTTAGCGAAGATTCAGCTGGAGTTGATTCATTGGGTCATTGCCCTAGTAGAAAATAAAGATTGAGTAACTAAGATTAGATTAGTTAAGTTTAGATTAGCTCAGTTTAGATTAGCTAAGATTCGGTAAGCTGAGATTTTGATAAGGTAAGATTAGATAAGCTAAGTTTATATTAGCTAAGTTTAGATAAACTAAGGTTAGATATTATAACCTAAGATTCGATGAGCTAAGATTAGATAAGCGAAGTTTAGATAAGCTAAGGTTAGATAGCTAAGATTCGATAAGCTAAGATTAGTTAAGCTGAGAATAGTGATGGTGTGGTTATGAAGATTGCATATTATGTATAATGCAGGATAGTTTTTTACACCTCAGCCCAATTGTTTCAGGCTTTACAAATAAACCAACCATGTTCTTAATTGCTCGACAAGGCGAGTAGTGATTGTTAGCAGCAGGAAGGGCATCCAGCGGTAAAACTAGTTCAGTAAAAATCCAAGGTGTCAAATTTCTAATGCTCTGTAAGTTTGTGAGTTTCATTAGTATCGACAAACAATGCCAGGCTTGTTGATAAATGATAATGACGACGACGACGATGATGATGACGACGACGATGATGATGATGATGATGATGATGATTATGATGTCAGATATAATGCGTACAATACATGCTATATATATATAGGTTGGTTGTCCGGCCAATGGACTGTCCGGCTGTTTGGATTCTCCCACGGGATTCCCTACTTTCTTTCAGGTACATTTTCTATTTACATATTTCCTCATTTACTCAGCATGTTACAATAATGTTTGTCTATCTATGCACGACGTTGCACGTACTATATCTTATTGTCAAAGTAAAGGATGTTTATTTGACAGGAAACTTTTCATGCTGGCCTTTATATTTTAGATTAATTAAACAAATTTGATTTACTTTTGCCAATAAATTGACAGCTGAACGAAAATTTGCAACGTTGGAGATCTGTAAGTAATGATGCTGTTGATGGTGAGTCAGTGAGGTTTGTGCCCACGCTGTGTTGAGCTATATTAACGTTTAAAGCAGACAGTCCCTTTGTTACCAAGCAGTATAAATTATTACTAGCTGTAACAGGCTAGGAAGTCAAGACTTACTTATGAAAGACTGGACACCAGGGGCACATGCCCTGGCACTACACGTCCATGCATCCCCCCACCCACCAAGGCTTGTGCCTTGTGCCCCTGCAGCTGACTTTCTATACACACATTTCAGCCCTTGCTCTGGCAACAAGCAACTTTTCCCCATAACTGATGAAATCATGGTTACAGTGCTTAGAACTTTAATTGATGTGTCTACCTAGCACACCTGTTTGTGAGCACACTGACCGTTGTTTGTGAGCACATTGACCCTTGTTTGTGAGCACACTGACCGTTGTTTGTGAGCACATTGACCCTTGTTTGTGAGCACACTGACCCTTGTTTGTGAGCACACTGACCCTTGTTTGTGAGCACACTGACCCTTGTTTGTGAGCACATTGACCCCTGTTTGTGAGCACACTGACCCTTGTTTGTGAGCACACTGACCCTTGTTTGTGAGCACAATGACCCTTGTTTGTGAGCACACTGACCCTTGTTTGTGAGCACTCTGACCCTTGTTTGTGAGCACTCTGACCCTTGTTTGTGAGCACACTGACCCTTGTTTGTGAGCACATTGACCCTTGTTTGTGAGCACACTGACCCTTGTTTGTGAGTACATTGACCCTTGTTGATCAGGTCTGGGGAGAGAGACCAGCACCTGGCTATCGTCTTCAAATTCTTTCCTTTTCTTAAAGCTGATGATGATAGCTGACTGATGATAGCTGACTGATGATAGCTGACTGTTGATAGCTGACTGATGATAGCTGACTGATGATAGCTGACTGTTGATAGCTGACTGATGATAGCTGACTGTTGATAGCTGACTGTTGATAGCTGACTGATGATAGCTGACTGATGATAGCTGATGATGATAGCTGATGATGATAGCTGATGATGATGGTTGACTGTGTGTTGCTACTTGCAGAGTATAATACAGAACGACATGGTGAGTGTGATTGCACACTTGTCAGCAGACCGGGCAGAAGCAGCTGCACAACAAGTCACGGAAGTCACTCCGAGTGACACGGTCGATGTCGTGTCACAAATGTGTCATCCCTTGTGTGACTGTTCTAAATGTCAACGGTTATGTGACACGGGCAGGCAGTCACAGCAGCAGCCGACTCGGACGTCGCTGGTGGATGTCAGGAATGACGCCGGCTTGTCTCGTAAGAATGTCACCGAGATTGTTGATAATTTATAGAATAGATGACATGCCTCTGTTAGTAATAATTAGTGAAGAATAGATTGTGTATGATTTGATTGTTATGCATTTGAATGCTCTATTATCCAGTTTTCATTTTGTAGCATTGGTTTTTAACGTTAGATACTAGATACTTGTAGAAATGTTATCAAAGTAAAACAAATGGTTCATTGATTACTTGGGTCTACCTGTTTTCTTTTTACTCTATCTGCAAGTCGTTTCAATTTTTAGTTTACTATGAAGTAAAACTGAGCATTACAATCAGCATCAGTGAACGGATGCTGAATAGTTTCAGTAAGTTTTACAGTAAGTTTTAATTATTGTTTTTTGCTTTATGGCGATGAGATGGAATAAAATAGATAGAACACCTGAATTTATAAACATATCATGGAGAAAACTTGCTTCTCACATCATCTGTATACTGTTAGCCTGGCATCAAAACCAGCAGCTTTTTATTATTTTTTATCGCCAACGTCTTTCGATACAATGGAGCGTTGACATTTCTTTGTATTTATCTCCATTGTGATTACAAAATAACTTTATGTTATTTAGTTAAATATCGTTCTTTTACTAAACTAGAACATCATGCTGCAGAAAAGGAAATTGATGATATTTAGTATGAGGATTGTTGTCATGATACTTACCAGCTTGTGGTACTTTGTGATTTGTTGGTTGGCAGCTCTTCACGTTGCTGCCCTGCACGGACACACAGAGATTGCTAAGCTACTGATTGATAACGGTGCACGGGTCGACGAGAAATCCTACACGGGTCTTACTCCGCTGCACATCGGTGCACTGAAGGGGCATCAGTCTATCATAGTAAGTATCTCAGTTTGGGCATGAATTACTTTCAGGCGTATCTAGAAGAGGATTGTGTGATACATGTATTTCAGTTTTTCCGTCTCAGTTAGTTTTATAATGAACACAGTACATTAGTTGTTTAATTATGATTCGTTTAATGGCCGTTTTCTTTTCTTCAATACAGGCTGTTGCTCGATTGCTTTTCCTTAACTTCCTTCTTTGTCTGCAGCTATAGTCCAGAGCTGTAAAAGTATTAGGGTCATTTTTGAACCAAGTGAATTAATTAATAAGGAGGCCTTGTATGTAGCCTAGTTGATTTTAAGTATAGATTTTCTTTGATTGCTTTAGGTGTAGAGTTTGATTTGTTTGAACTCTGATGCTTTGTAAGTGGTTTGTTTATGTATCTATAGGTGTGCTGTGATTGGTTGTTTTGTTGCATAAGTGTGTTGTGATTGGTTGTTTTGTTGTATAAGTGTGCTGTGATTGGTTGTGTAGATGCTGCTACTAGATCAGAGAGCAAATATCAATGCTGTGGACAATAATATGAGCACTCCACTACATCTCGCCACCTTGCACGGACATACAGATGTAACTATACTGATTCTGTTTATGCAACTGTATTGGTGATAGGGTTGGGAATAAGAATGTATATTTTGTTAATAATACAATTCTGCATGAAGGCTAACATATTTCACAGAAACGTTCGAATGTAGGAACTAAAATCAGAAATATTCGGAATAGCTGAAGGCTTTGTTAGCACGAACCAAGTACGTTCGTGTCAAAACTTTGAATTTTTATCCCTTTGTTAGGCTCAATTTTTTACGACTGCATGCCCTTGCTGACGTCAACCCGTACCGAGAATGTCGTGAATTTTCTTCCTTCGGGAAAACTATTATGCTTTTGATTCTATAGTTGCGGTAAGCACAGGTTATCCCAATGGCTGAGGCGATGGTGGTATTAGTGATTTATAATTTTTGTCAATCTATGTTAGCTGTAGTGTAATGAATGATATTGTTTGATTCTATGTTGTAGTGTGTCAACTCGCTCATCTATTTCATTGACGAGAATGGTCGGAGCCAGATTGACATCAATGCTACGAATGTCAACGGTGACACGGCACTGCATGTCGCCGCCAAGTGGGGATACTGTAAGTGACTTTCTCTTGCGTATCTATTTATTATTTCGAGTTTTAACTGAGTTTGATTTTTGTTCCTCATGTTCATCAAAACATGTGTTCTTGTTTGTAATTTGTAGATTATAGAACTGTTTTCTTGTACTCTGTTTAAAGTGGAATGTTCTGTGCACTTGAGCATGATTTGCTTGGAAGAAGGATTTGTGCTGTAATGATTAGTTGATCTGTTGGATTTTTAGTAAAAAAATTCCAGTATTACTCGAGGAGTTGGATGATAGCTTATTTTTGCAGGTAACATATAGTAACCTGTAGAGAGTTGTATTAAGTGTTTTGTGCTTGTTATGCATTCAATGTCAGAATTAACAGGTGCTCAGCTTCACACCTATAATAGGTGTGAAGCTGAGCACCTGTTAATTTACGAGAGAAAAAAAAGTTTCTTACTGTTTGCACAAGTTTGTCGTGCGTTGTTTAGTTGACATAGTGAAGACGTTGCTACAGCACGGTGCATCTCCGTGCACGGTGAACCGCAAGCACCGAGTCGCACTGAACGACTCGAACAACCTCTACATCTACAACCTCCTACGAACAGCCGTGCAGCAAGAGCGAGACGCACAATCGGCTTCTGTGCGCGCTCGCAGTCGTTCACATCCTCTGTCACACGCGGTGCAGACTTCCGTGCGCCATTCATCTGAGCGCCAGACTCCTGTGCGCCAGTCTTCTGTGCACCAGACTTCTGTGCACCAGTCTTCTGTGCACCAGACTCCTGTGCACCAGTCTTCGTCAGCTTGGGTTGTTGTGCATCCCGTTGTGCGGCGCACGTCAAGCAGTGCTGCTACTGTGACAGCGTCAGGTCCTGACACCAGTGTGCAGTGTTCAGTCATCGGAGAGACTGAGTCACCACATGCCTTCAGTCAAGCAGGAGCCCAGACCGGCATGGAGGGTCACATGACCAACATGGTGGGTCACATGACCAACATAACGGGACACAGCACCAGCACGCCGTGCGCCACACAAAATCTGTCACGCAGATCAAGTATTATGGTAAGCTGTAGATCTTTGTCCGGTACAATTTTAGTCTTTGCTGCTGTTTAATTGTTTATATTATTGAAGCCTTTCGGCTGTGTAGCAAGATAGTCTAGCAGAAAGGCTCTGTTAGACCTGGGGAGTGATCGAGGCTTTCAATTATACTATATTTGGTAGACCATTAAATTTCGTGTTACGCCACCATAGTTTGGAACTATTTTAGCAGTTATGTTATAATTGTATATTCTAGATAAATAATTTCAATTAGGTTAAATTGGTCTGTGCTGATTTTCCTGGGTTTCTGTTGGACTTCTCGTGCTGTCATTAAAGAATTTAAAAGGTTTCTAATTATTTTTTATTTGAAGTGTAATGACATTGAGACTTAAGACTTATGCTTCTTATTTCAGAGTGTACTGTGTTATGACATTGTATCTGTATGTCCTTGTATCATGTATCTGTATGTCTTTGTATTATGTATCTGTGTGTATCTGTATGTCCTTACATATTGTGTTCACACATTAATTCTGGCTAAACCAGTCTCAGTGACTTGTAATTATAAAAATGATCAGTTTCACTCAATCATCATTATGTTGTGTTCACATATCGAGTGTTGAATGTTGTTCACTTTTCTGTCTGGTTGTGCTGTAGGAAGCGCGCAGAACTTCCATCTCTAGTCAGAATTCCTTCTCTGTGTACTCTCCCGTCTCTCCGTCGTGTCTCCTCGAGGATGTCAGCTTGATGTTACCAGGCTGTGAGGAGGATGTCAGCAAGAGTCTCCCCGTCATCAAGAGCAAGCTGGACCAAGAGATCGAGCGATTCCTTTCTGCCGTCTCTGACGGTGACGTCACCGGAGTGAAGAGTTGCCTGGGATGGGCGGAGTTAGAGGCGGAGTTCCCGGAGGTGTGCGACATTGATGTGAGGAAGCGTGTCGTCTGTCATCCTCTCTGTAGATGTGACAGCTGCTTCCTTGTGCTCAAGGTCAATCAGAAGTACTCTGTGACTAGTGCCTTACTTTCTGTTCTCATTGTTATAGCAAAATCTAGTAATTGTTATTGTTAGAGTCAATAGTGTTAATCCGTAAAGAGTGTTATGCATGATAGTTTCAGAGAACTGTTGATAGATGGTGTAAGACAGGTTCAATGATAATCTAAAAGAAATGACCTGTGCGAACTAGGACTAAAGTATTATTCAGGTGGGATGATAATTTTCGAGACGCTCAATCAGTCAGAATCTAGACCTAAACTTGGCAAAAATCATCATCAAAAATCATCATCAAAAATTAAATCATCATCAAAAATCATCATCATCATCCTGTGACATCAGCCACTGTTTATGAATGTGATGATGTCAACATAATGATGTCAAAAGTGAAAATAATTAATGTGATGAAATCAACATGATGAATTCAGTGTGATGAATTCAGTGTGATGAATTCAGTGTGATGAATTCAATGTGATGAATTCAGTGCGATGAATTCAATGTGATGAAATCAATGTGATGAATTCAGTGCGATGAATTCAATGCGATGAATTCAGTGTGATGAATTCAGTGTGATGAATTCAATGTGATGAATTCAATGTGATGAATTCAGTGTGATGAATTCAATGTGATGATGTAAACGGGATGAAGTCTCTAGGATAATGATGTCATCATGACAACATGTAAATGTGTTTCATTGTTTTATTGATCAGGTTCTCACTTGCGCTCCGTCTGGTGTCCACATCAATAGTCGTAATGTAGACGGCTACACGGCTTTGCACGTAGCGGCTTCTTGTAGCCGGGAGGATCTCGTCGGCTTGTTCTTGCGCCGTGGTGCTCACGTAGACGCTTGCACGATCAGCCAGAGTTACACCGCGCTGCAGCTAGCCGCTCAGAAAGCTGATCTAAAGGTTTGTATGAGTAGATACAATTCTGTACGGAATGTCGTGAACAATAATAGCACCAACTAAAGTGTTTGATCCTGTTCTTTGGTTCTTGAAAAAGTGGATTTATGAGATTTCATCATCATCATCACTTATTTATTATAGTGTGTACTATTCGCTTTTGTAAGAAAAATATGGTGAAAATAGCAATTTGACATTGTTTATAAATTATAATTACTCATAATATTATTTTCTTCCTTGCTTTTATTGTTTAGCACCGGTGTTTTTTTAAAGTCTTGCAGTATTTATTATTGGTTCATAAAATCTATGACTAATGTTGTTACTAATAATTATAAATATATACAGGTATATACTATACAGGTTATTGAAATGTTTCGATATAAAGGTAGAAAGATGATAAAGAGCATGATTAGTTGTAATGTTTAGTTTCAGATGTTTCAGTTGCTTTGGGTTGATTGTTTTTGTTTTGTTGTCTTGTTGTTTTACTAGTTGCTGTGTCTTTATTGTTTTGAAAAATTGTCTGCTGTGTGCTGCTGTTGTTTTGATACATCGTGGTTTTTGTAGTGTTTATTTTTATTTTGATGTATTTATAGTTATGAATTGTGTTTGTTATTTGATGTGATATGTTTGTTGTTGTTATATTGTGTGATCATTGTTGTATTTGTGGCTTTTGTTGTATATATATATTTTGTTGTTGTTGTTGTGATACAGTTCATCGTGTATATTGGATTCTGTATTGTTGTCATAGGTTGTGGAGTTGTTGGTTGAGGGTGGTAGTCAGATTGGTTTACAGGATCACCTTGGTAACACAGCTCTCCACTACAGCGTCATGAACGAACGAGAAAACATCGTCAGCTATCTTATTCAGGTTTGTTTCCTTGTGGTTAGGGGGGGGGGTTATACTGCCACTGCACGGCCAGGTAAAGTACAGGTCGTAAAAGTAGTGATGAAGAGTTTGTAGTCTGATCAAATCTGTTGCATGAATGAAGACTATAACCTTATGTTAATTTTTTCTTTAAGGGTTAATCTATGCCTGCCACCACTACGTAATCAAGGAGAAGAAGAACTTTTTCTGAGGAAGAAAAATAAGGGCTTGCAGGCATTAAGATTCGATCATAATGAGCCCCTAGGGGCATTGGTTAATTCTCTACCCATGCACATCACAAGCATCTTGCGAAGCAAACAGTGGACTACATACGGATGATGATGATTATGATGATGATGATTATGATGATGATGATGATGATGATGGTGTTTTCCATATCAACATGTCTTCTTACTGTTTTTCTTTGTCTCTCTCTGTTCTTAACTGTTTCCAGTTTATCTGGACTACCCTGGACGACGAGATTACATTAATGGCCTCTAAAACTGTAGTCGCCTTGTTCAACACATAAATGTCGACTTTCATTGACAAAAAGGCACATGCACTGGTAAAATGTGTTGTATTTATGAGTAGAATAATTGTCACATCAGCAACTCAAAGTTAAGATGTGACTAGTTTCTTATTTTGTTTATTTTATAATCCTTCTTTTTCATGTTTTAATTCCTTTATTTTTATGTTACTAGCAGTGTATTATTTGTATTGCATCTTGCGTAGTCCGGCGCTGATGTCAATGTGATAAATCATCAGAGCGAGACGGCTCTGCACTCTGCTGTTCGTCGCGGTTCACTGCCCGTCATTCAGTCACTCATTCAACATGGCGCTGATGTGTTTCAACAAAATATTCATGGCCTGTCAGCTCTTCACTTCGCTCAGGTACTTGTTCAAACTTTGTTAATAACATGAGAATAGCTACAATAGACTTTGCTTTTGATAAAAAAAAGATTAATATTGTAATTGAAAATCAACTACGGTAAGTCAAGAAAAAGAACATGGGATGCCATCTTTAAATTAAGTTAAGATTGATTTGTAAAAATCAATAAAGATTGGGAACATACTTCTCTTATGCTGTATAGGAGATTAGAGAACTTTTGAAAGAATAATTATATTATAAGCTAGTTGTTATGATGGTAAAGGCTGGAATACTGGAGTGGGAACGTTCAACTTTCGTATGAATGCAATTGAACAAATTCCTAAAAGTATAATAGGCATTTTTTCAGTGGTTAATCAACTCAAACCTTCCCTACACAACTTTCCAACAACAACTACTATGGCTAAGGAACATTTTTGAGACATAAAACCTCACCATGGAACTAGTGTAATGTCTGTCATAGAAACTTGTGTGTTGTGGAAACATGTCGGGTTTGGTAAAAATGTTTGAAGTGTAATCCTGATTTGTACGCAAGGAAAGCGATGATGATATTAAATAATGCTGATGATGATGGTGATTGTTTTTGTTTCAGAGTGCTGACCTACGCAACTGTATAACAGCTGTCTACCAGAGATCTAACAGCTGCATAGCAAACAGCTGCAATCAAACCAGCACCGAGAGCACAATCAGATGCCAGGATAGCAGTAGCTGCCAGGCTAGCAGCTGTCAGACTATCGACAGTGGCCAGGCTAGCAGCTGCCAAACCAGCGACAGCTGTCAGGATAGCTGCAGCCACCAGGCTAGTGACAGCTGCCAGGCTAGTGACAGTTGCCAGGCTACCGGCGGCTGTTCGGCTATCGACTGTGACACTACGTTCAATGGTTTTAGCGAATGTCAAGAGGTACTGAAAACATCTCCTGATCCCAGTGATGATACGAGTATCGTTAGTCAGCAAGTACCTCCCAGTGATGACATAAGTACTTTTGGCCAACAAGTACCTTGTACTCCCAGTGATGACGCAAGTACTCTTAGTCAACAAGTACCTTGTACTGCTAGTGATGACATAAGTACTCTTAGTCAACAAGTACCTTGTACTCCTAGTGATGACATAAGTACTCTTAGTCAACAAGTACCTTGTACTCCTAGTGATGACACAAGTACTCTTAGTCAACAAGTACCTTGTACTCCTAATGATGACATAAGTACTCTTAGTCAGCAGGAATTACCCTGTACTACTATCGTAAATACTTGTAGTACACAAGAAGTACACAATACTCCTGTTACTGATGAATTAAGTACTTTTAGTAAAGGTGAAGTGATAAATACTCGTTATACTGATGACATAAGTCCTAGTACTCTTAGCAAAGACGTGGAACTCCGTGCTCCTGGAAGAACTACTTATAGTCGGCATGAAGTACTAGATACTACACCTGATGTTGTAAGTACTCATAGCGAACAAGAAATACTCGATACTCCAAGTGACGATTGTTGTACTCAAGAAGAAATAATTTGTACTGCGGATGCTGACACAAGTACTTCCACACATCAACAAGTACTGAGTACACTTGCTAATGATGACACAAGTACTTCTGCTCATCAAGAAGTACTGAGTACACTTGTTAATGATGACTTGAGTACTTCTGTTCATCAAGAAGAAGTACTGAGTACACTTGTTGATGATGACACAAGTACTTCCGCTCATCAAGAGGTACTGAGTACACTTGTGAATGATGACTTGAGTACTTCCGCTCATCAGGAAGTACTGAGTACACTTGCTAATGATGACTTGAGTACTTCTGCTCATCAAGAGGTACTGAGTACACTGAGAGTACTATGCACAGCATAGTACTATAAGTCAGCATGGTACTATAAGTCAGTCTGGTGCTATAAGTCAGTCTGGTACTACGAGTCAGCATAGTACTATAAGTGAGCTTGGTACTACAAGCCAGCATGGTACTATAAGTGAGCTTGGTACTACAAGCCAGCATGGTACTATAAGTGAGCTTGATACTGCAAGTCAGTCTGGTACTACGAGTCAGCATGATACTACAAGCCAGCATAGTACTATAAGTGAGCTTGGTACTACAAGCCAGCATGGTAACTATAAGTGAGCTTGGTACTACGAGTCAGTCTGGTACTATAGGTCAGCATGGTACTATAAGTGAGCATGGTACTATAAGTCAGTCTGATACTACAAGTCAGCATGGTACTACGAGTCAGTCTGATACTACAAGTCAGCATGGTACTAAGAAGGCACGAAAGAAGTACGAGCAAACTGAGAACTCGAAGGGTAAGCATCCCATGTTACCGGCCTGCGGCATCA
>JAQFYQ010001316.1:0-13585 GCA_034694885.1 Buchholzia appendiculata | reverse complement strand
ACAACATTCATAACACATTAAATAACATTTAACCATACACTGCACATATAAACTGTTGTATTTAATCTTCATTATAGTTATAAGGACACTACTCAGAAGAGATGTGTGATGATAAACTTAGATGGAGAGATGGAGAAGGACAAATAATGCGAGCCAGGACAAATATAAAAATGAGAACTAAAGTCTAGCAAGTTCAAAGGTCATGCTTCGTAGGCAACGGACTGTCATGTCTAAGCAATAACCACATTAACCATCACCTACGGTTTTGTGTTTTGTTTACCTTAGCAACGCATGGTGCGTTAGAAGTGCATCTTATATTTCATACATACATTACATTAAAAAGTTAACGCGAATTTTGATGTGAATAACGATCACATTAGAAAGCATTATTTTCATTAGAAAAACATATGAAAATTAGAATCCGATGCAACATTATTCAAATACGAAATTAACATTTACACAATATTAGCACTCCTTGTGAACACTTAGATGTAAGTGCATATGACTGATAGTTACCTCCGTACAAGTCCGGCGTCGTTACGTTCAAGAGACATCTCTTCTGTACAAAGTCTACGATACTTAAACCACACTCACTGCCGATTGATAACCTGCAAACAAGCAAATACAATACCACACAGCTGCATTAAAATAAACACTTCAGACTTCACCAATTCAACTGCGGAAAAAATAGATAAGAGACCATAAAAAATTAATAGTAGTCATTAAGCTGTTTCTATGCTGCCAAGAAGCACAAAAGCACATTGGAACAGAAATCTCTCATATAATTCGACTAACAGATCTTGACTATTGGATACCAAAGTGAATAATAAACAGAATTATCACACAATACAGAGGCATGACTGATAACAATTATACACATAGATACATTAACCTTCTAAAACAATGCAGATAAACTGACAGGCTGCATCAAGAAATAATAACGCATATAACTTAATAGCTTGTATCACCATAAACCAGTTAATAACGCACATAAACTAATAGGTAATATCAAGAGTTAATAACGCAGGTAAACTAACAGATTGTACCACGAGTTTAGATCACAGATAAACTAACAGATTGCAACAAGAGTTAATAACGCACATAAATTAATAGGTTGTATCAAGAGTTAACAATGCAGATAAACTAACAGGCCGTATTTAGCGCTAAGGGAAAGACTTGTGATCGCCGGACACGCGTCCGCTCCAGCCCAGGACAGTAAGCAGCAGACCACCGGCTGGTATCCCGGCAACCACTTCCTTGCACCACTCTTTACTTTTACACATGTATCCTGAACAATTGAAAGCAGTACAAAGTTCAAACATTTTGTCCAATGTTAGAAAAAAATGGTAATCGATTATGTGATGAAAATACCAAACCAATCATGAGGCAGACAAAAATAATCAAAACCATAGTAGCAACTATATATACCAACATCAACAAGTATACAAAAAATGCATTATCAGAATAACGACATAAATTCACTGCAATTTTTCTCACTCATAAGAACAACTTTTAGAATGTACAGTGGAAGCAGCTTAACCTCTCCACTCAATTATGATCGCATGAAAGATCCTAACCCTGTTCAAACATAATCGGTGAATCTTGCACAAGCGAATAGCAGGCAATAAATGGGTGATTTGATGACCATCGTCGTCGACGTCATCATCATAACCAGTTTATAATCTACAAATCGCTTCGCAAATCTGTTCCATGCAGCACACAGGTGAAGACCACAAAGCAAGAACATACAACCAAGCACAACCAACCTTATTAAATTCAATAGTATTGTACAAAAGAAATCTAGATATCTTTTTTAACATAAACAAATGCCCAGACAAACAAAATTAGAACAAAAGATATTACAATAATATAAAAATATAAAGAACATTAGAAGAGATAAAGGTAGAATCATCTTTAGCGCAAACCTTTTCAGCAGGCGTGTCACTCGATGCAACGGTAGCAGACGTGGAGTTGGCATTATGACGAGGATTCTCCATCTCCGGAGTGTCGACTCCGTCGTAGCAACTGTCGTACATTACGCTAATCTCCAATGTCTGCAATACAGCAACAGTCTCTCCCCAAAAGTGTCCTCTCTGTCTCTGTCTCTCTCTCTCTCTCGCTCTCTCAATTTAAAAAAAAAATTCCAATATGGTTTTGCTTGAATAATAATTCAAAAATAATATATAGAACACATGCTCAAATGTTTGTAATGTCATCGTTTCGATTATAAACAACAATACCATTACATAAAAAAGTTACAATAGTTAAAATTGAGTAACATATTAATTACTAAAAAATGAACAAATTGGATGATTGACCAAACATTTTTGCCAAAAAACTCAACCATACAATAGGCTTCCCCATAAAAGGAAAAAAATGTATCGGATTTATTCAATAAAACAAATGGCAGAAGTCTATGAGTTGATGAAATGTCAGAGTAAACTGCTATGAACTAATCCTTAGTAAACAAGACCTCAAGGGCTCAATTCAAATCTGCAACGCTCTACTCACTTGATGCTATGGTTTTTGGGGAGAAGAAACCAAAATTTATACATTACAGAACTGGAGTGAATTTCAAAAATGAATTTTATCTGTCGTTCCAAAGAGAAACTTACAACAACCTCCATGCCACTTATTACTAGAACCAGATGGCCATGCTTGACTTACAGGGAATTCGAAGGTGTTTTCCTGTTTGCTGTACTTGAAGAGGAGAACGTGGCTGGGTCCAGCGACACAGAGTAGCCGACTCTCTACGCACATGTGCAAGTGCTGCACCGCGTACGGTCGCGCACAGTTCTGCTCTGCACCAGCACGTGTCTCGTCAAACACCTTCGCCGTCTTCAACTTGTAGAGAACTTGTAATGTTACTAAAAACAGCAGAAACATAAAGAAAAACACATGTAACGAAAACAAACAGCAGAAACACATGTAAGAGTCTCAGCAACCGCTGTTTACTCATTCATCATTATTCGCGGTCCATTTTGTGTCAAGATGGCTAACACATATTTAGCGGGCTCCCCGCAAAATAAATTTTCATTGTTCATCACAGGCTTGGGGGTCTACAGCTTCCAAATTCATCATATCTATTTTACACAACGTATCTAATGCATTTCATGCATAATGCGAAGCGCATGCATACATGTGTTCTTAAACACACAAACACACACACACACGCATACCCAGCTACAAGTTGTTTGACACCTGTCTCTCTCTAAGTAAACATGTTTCCATGTTAGACTAGGTTATTAGACATGTCTCTATGTCGAACGTCACTAACTGGCCCAGAAAGAAGATGTGGCAGAGGATGCTCAAACTGATAAAGAACTATTATGAATGTACATCATACTGCTTTTTGTAATTTAATGAAGCAAATATTGAACAGTGCAAATGTAATAGATACAGTGTAATAGATACGTACGAGATGATGCATCCCAAAACTTGACCGTTCCATCGGCATGTCTGCAAGGGAATACAGAAACCATGCCAATTAAAACTATACGCAATAAGAATGCTTTTAAAACATTTTAATCACACATTAAAACCATGAGAATTAAAAATAATTACTTTCTTACAAGACCATCCAAGAAGGTATTAGATCAGGAATACTAACAACACGATTGAGAATGAGAGCGTGATATTATTCTTTTCTCCCTGGCAATTACGTTCTTAGATCAATGCACTCTACGTTTCTTGTCGGCAAAACAGGCATTATACTAATACAGTACTTAGGATTTTGACATTATCATTCAATACATTTAGCTAAAAAAAAAATTCTTCTACTCCCCCCTCCTTCCCTCCTAATTAGGGTCATAGCCAGGATTTAATTTTGGATTACATTTCAGGATTTAATTTTCAAAAATGTTGATGATTTTTTGTCAAAATGTTCATTTGGGGGGGTTGGAGCTTAATTTGTTTACGACCTTTAAATCAATTTTTTCATCAAAAACATCATAAATTTTAAGAATTTTCTTTCAGGGAAGGGGTTTGAATCTGAAATCCCCCCTTAAATATGGTCGTGACTGCCACACACACTCATCTCCGATTACATAGATCGCAAACACAGCACTGTTTAATGGTCACTACCATAACACACAAAATAACATTTGACAGCACACTATGCATATATAAACTGTCATATTTAACCTTCATATAGATATAAGCATTTACAAAGAAGAACGCAAGCTTACCCAGTAATGATTATCTCTGAATAACTGCAAGTCGATGCACCCCATTCGCCTCCTTTTACTGGCCATTCCTTTAATGTACACAACACAAATGATAACACTCTAGCATTTCATATTGCAAACATAAAATAAAAAAATTTATTTAAAAAATTCAAATACTATGGTCTTCTATCTTTGAGTAGTCTGTCTGGTACATCCAGAATGGCCCTGGGAATGTCTGTCCATCTGACTACATACAGCCATCTATCGGCACTGGGAATGTCTGTCCTTCTGACTATATACAGCTATCTATCTATCAATTTGCTCGTCATCCGTCCACTCGTCTGGCAGCTCCAACATTCTTCATATATTGCCATTGAAATAGGATTATTTAAGTTCACATGGTTCAGCCATTGTGAAAAATAAAACAATGTAAGGAAGCATGTCAAACTGATCATCCAAAGCAGAGTATCCATTCTGAAATGCTTACTTTAGATTACAAGAGCAATAAATCCAGAAACCTTTTCGCTATATCCGCTAGCTTTCTGTTTGCAGCCGACCGAGTAGAACGCTGGAATGAGATCCGGAGGGCAGTCGGCGAAGTAGAGACAGCACGTGACGGTCGACTCGTGGATGTCCATCGGGTACGGATTCTCAAAGCACGGATATCTGCAGAACAAGTTTAATTTTTAATTATAAATCATAATTAACTCATGAAACAAAGGCAAGTGCTATAAGCCAAGCCAGAATAATCTAAATTCTACTTCTAATGGTTACAATTTCCTCACAAGGGCATAAATAGAAATTAATCACACTTTCTGTTTAAAAGATAACGTACAAAGCTTACAAAAACAATATGCTTCTAGAACTTGATAAATGCACTACATTGAACAACAATTCGGCATTTTGGCATGCAAAATTCAAAACCGAAATTTAACAAATATATAAAGAGAGTGGCAATGGCGCAAGAGGCCTTTCCCCTGCAGATATCAAGAGAACTGACTCACCCTGTAGATGTCAGGAGAACTGACTCACCCTGTACATGCCAAGAGAACTGACTCACCCTGTAGATGCCAAGAGAACTGACTCACCCTGTAGATGTCAAGAGAACTGACCCACCCTGTAGATGTCAAGAGAACTGACTCACCCTGTAGATGTCAAGAGAACTGACTCACCCTGTACATGTCAAGAGAACTGACTCACCCTGTACATGTCAAGAGAACTGACTCACCCTGTACATGCCAAGAGAACTGAGCCACCCTGTAGATGCCAAGAGAACTGACCCACCCAGTACATGCCAAGAGAACTGACTCACCCTGTAGAAGCCAAGTCAGCAATCACAAGATCATTCTGCATTAGAACTATGACCGCCGAAGGATCTTGGAAATCTGCAAACATAAACAACAAGAACTCAATTTATTTATGCAGTCAGTCAAACAATTGTTTGTTGAAGTTCTGTGATGATAATGACAGTGCTCTGTCAGAAGACAGGTCCTGGCGATGGTTATTTGTCTTACGTATTACTACGCATGACTTAACCACCGACCGACTAGGCCGATGAGCACGGGTGGGCCGCCAAAGGTCCTTTCCGTACAGGCAATGGAGTGTTAACAATTTGCCCAGGTTTGCTACCAAACACAATCAGTCATTGCAGGGAGGCAAACCCTCTATTTCTTCGCTGCGAGGCGTGAGCTATTCGGTCAATAAAAATTTAAATAATTCAAAAGTAAATAAAACAAATATCATAAACAATTTACAGCAGTGTAATATTGCGTGATTGAAATAAGTGTAACGAAACAATAGTCGAATGAAATATCAACATAAATAAGCTATACAAGAGCCCGCAAGAACAGAATAACTTTCTCTGAGAAAGGGAAATCACCCCATTCTGGATAACGATTGGCGTCAGCAGGGGCATACAGTCATAAGAATCCAGCCAAAAGAGCCCTCAGGGCCATTAATTAAAATACTGTGACCAGTATAGAAATCATGCGAAAGCAAATAGTTGACCATAAACAAGTTATGACAATGATGATGTAGTCATGAGACACATTTAAAATGGCCAACAAAATTATGCAAAGCAAAATGCAGCAACAAACAGCTTATTGTAATTCACTATTAAAGAGAAATAAACTGGAGAGTATCTGCACCATCAACTGATAGTTGGATAAACAAATCCGAGTTGCATTTCAATGTAATAAATAAAACAAGACTGTACATATTATAATGATAAAGAAGCTAGAAAGTATCATCGAGATCTATTCACATAAGATTGATATCAACGTAGACGAAGTGCTCTCTCTCTCTCTCTCTCTCTCTCTCTCTCTCTCTCTCTTTCATAGTATAATGAATATAATAAAATAGATTATTTGTTGTAAGTTGAATAACAGATCGGCCCAGGCCCGTAGCCAGGATGTCAGGGAGGCTCGACAAGGTCAGCAGTGATGACTCGACAAGGTCAGGAACGGCATCTGGCTGTAATGCTTCAATATCATGTACACATATTCATACCATACGCACAGGGCAGCAAAGGACAGCAGCTCTGTTAGCCGAGGACAGTATGAACAAACATTGAACATGCATGCTTATATCTAGCAAAGCATTTAGGCATTTCCTGAACATGCTGTCCCTGATGTTGTCCCTGACCATGAAGTTACTGGAGAGGATAAAAATAGTGATCAAGCATATTATAGTGATAATTCTTAGTTTACCAAGAACAGTAGTAAAACAGCTTAAAAATCAAACTTGTTAAGCCTACATCAAAATTGACTATTACCACTGTTAAAAACATCAGTATTTGATGAAAGCAAATCAATGCAACAGGCTTTGAAAGTGAGAAATATAATTGCCAGTGCAATAAGAATAAATCCGCATCTGAACTTTATTCTGAACACATTTGTCTGACTATTTAAAACAAAAAGCATGTTGTTTTAATAAGAAAACAATAGGCTCAGTAATAACAGAGTTGCATTACATGTAGACTAAAATCATTAGTTTTCAATTCCATTTGTTCAACAATTCATTACACAATTAATGTCATCACAACTCTATACATTTTTAGCTTGAAATTGTCGAGGTCAAGGACCTTGGTTCGAGGTCAAGGCCATCGAATTATGTCCTCAAGAAACCTCGAGGCCAAGGACAGTCCTGGAGGAAAACAAGACTGGTTTTAACTACTTCAAACAACCTTACTACAATCTATTAACTGCAAATAGCATTAAATTACTAGTGTCTAAAAAGCTCAAAGCATACAACTACAAATGGAAAATATAACAAAAACCACAAATGCTAAACCGACTATCTAATAAGCCGATATTAAAGCTAATGAACAACTAACACTAGTCAGTTAACATCATTTAACATCAACTTTTATAACAATGCAACAACAAAGTCGTGTTTACTTCACGCTCGCATTCACACACGAATCACATAAATTCCAATTCTCATCGCAATGTTTTGCAATAAAAATGACATCATTAAAAAAGAAATCACATGCAAGCAAAAACTAATAAATAACGAGTAACAAAATGAGAAGCATCAGTAAGACAGATCTTGACTACATGACTAGACAATATCAGAAAGCAATGTACAATTGTATAACAAGCATGCGAATACATTGTACAAGTATTCATCAACTTAGCAAACCAAACAACTTCTAAAACACTGATCATTATACAATATTTTCCACTGTTTATAATTTGTACATGTCTGATACTACAGAATGGAGAATGCAACATATAAAGTTTGGACAAACAGAAAAATCAATAAAACAATGGTTTAACATTACCGTACAGATATAATCATAGCTTCATAGTTATAAATGCAATTGTGGTCAAGATCAGAAATATTCAATACAGAAAAAAATATTTTACATGGATGGTATCATTTTATCACAACAAAAATTGAACATAGCTAAATAGTTTCATAATTACACTAAACATATATAGCGGAAGTTCATACCTTTACTTGATAATGTAACGAAAGCAAAAAGCAAAAAATTTGAAACAGCACTATTTATGTCTACACACAGTGGCTGTGGATTATGATTTGCTGAGAAAGGGGTACATTGATCAAAACGGTGGCCAAACAAGCAAAAAAGGCTTTTGCAGATTTACACAGAAGTATAATGTCAATATGGATCAACCAGCAAAATCAAGTAAAATCAGCAAGTCCTGTGTTAAAATATGGGGCCTGGCAGACCATGAGTTGAGTGAGTGAGGTGGATCTCAAACCATGCCGAATGTTATGAACTCTTGAAAACTGACCAGGTTTCAGGGTAAAATTACAGGACTTCGTAAGGCTGACTATGCTGCTATTTACTGACTAACTAGGAATATGACTTCATCTGGCTGTTTATACATCTAAATCTATGCACTTCAATTCTGCAGAGGACATAACCTTCTGGCCCTCTTAAATCTGTTAGTGTCTGCACAAATATTATTTATAGAGAATTGCACATCTTAAGACTAAAAGAACAACAAAGACGACATTACATTGTACCGATGCTAAAGAATATACTGAGAAGCATATACTGACGCTAAAAAATATTATTAAACTTTTAAGCTATAAAAATCTCAATAATTGAGAATATGCCAACTAATCATTATTTAATTTAGCTGCTTCTGAAATCTTTTGATGAAGAATATTTCAAAACCAGTTAGGCCAAAGAGATCATAGAAATATTATCAGAGCATCAGTGTGTTAATATTGCACCCGAGTAGGAAGGTTCAAACAGATTCAGCATCTGTGGTTGCAGCTGTTGATTAAAACAGTGAAATAAATCCATAAATCTTTGCTTCAAATAATTCAGATAAATTTGAACGTTGAGAGAAATGGTCGATCATGTCGTAATTGGAAATACACTATAAAATGATCTCTGCACATTAGCATGTTGTTTCAAGTAATGTTATCTCTGCCGGTGTATTAGGCTTTTAAACTCTAGAGGAATAAATGAAAGCACATTGAGGCTTACTAGAAGGCAAAATAAATTATAAACTAAAACTACATTTCTTACTCGTAAACATTCAACCATAATATATTCTAGCCTACAGCATGACAGACGTCCAAATATTTATTTTCAATCATGCTAAATTTGCACGAATAAAACTTGACGTTTAAACGTTTAATAAACAATATCCATACTGAGAGTGATAAATAGCTCAAACACTAGAAGTTGACTAGAAAGAAAAACATACAGACGGTTGTAATAATGTAATGATCAATTCTTTAAACAATTTTACATATTGTCAAATGACTAGGCTTATATTACAACAATATATCAATAAATGCATAAAGATTCTATACACAATAATGTTCAGAAAACAATTAGACATTAATAAGACGATGTCACTTATCAAAGTTGCTCTCTGTCTTTCTCTGACAAACCGCAAGCAGCCTGCCTACTTCTCAAGTCTCATACGGTTTCCGACAACTGGCACTTTTAGCACGGATGTGCACTTTCAGCAACAATGTGAACTTGTAGTTGCATGGGATGTGCACTTGTATTCCAACAACTGAAAACAAACATAACTCGCATTCTTTAGCGACAGCTGCAATTATTCATCACCATATTTATAAATAGTACAATTATCATCATCACATTACATATAGACTACTGCATATATATCCAAGTCAAGAAGTATTCCTTGCATGTACCTTCTCTTGATGCTCAAAAACTCTAGTGAATCATCTAATTAACACTCCGCCCAATCTGTCTATATTCTTGAACATTTGCCTTACTTCATTATTTTTAATGTCTAGAGACTCTAGACACATACAAACATTTTTTACTCAACGTCATCAATAATTCTACATCTACTGTATCTTCTACTAGGTGCCATTCCAGACAAGATTGTCATATAGTTTGCAAAAATCTACAGTAAATTGATTTTATTAAAAGTTGTAGAAGAAAAACTTATTTATTAAATAACTTTTATTCTAAGAATAAATTAGAATAATTATTGTTACATGAAATTATATCAAACATTCTATGTTAGCAGTCATTAATTACATTTCATGTTCCATCATCAGCTCAACCAGCATGCATCGATATAATATCTATTTACATAGTTTCACAATACTTCATAATATTAAACTTAAAGTATCCCTAGCTACCATTCACCTAATTTGTAATAACTTCTTACAACACATATCATTCATAACTTTTACACAGCACATATCCTCAGAACAAACCATATACATTATGCTTAACCTGTTAAAGCATTACACAGCATTGCACGCTTACCTGCAAACAAGTTTTACAATACCTGAGTTATTTAAACATCTTGCCATTACATTTTTTTTTTAATAAATAAATCAAAACCAGACCAAAACTGGAACAATTTTCAACAGAAAATAGAGTTTTGTCTTACAAACAAAATTCCTACAAGTGCCATATATCATACAAATATATATATATTAAATAGATCCAACAAATCGATACCGAAGTTTTACCATTTTATATCAAGTGATGTCTTACCTCGACACGCTAAGACATCGTTACAATGTCCCTGTACCCGTAGTGTTGCGAACTCCCCCGCCAGCAGCCGGAACACTGGTCGTAGCCCCGCCTGACACTGTACGAGTCCCCGTTCCCGACTGACTGTCGTTGCTGGCCGAAGAAAACTGACTCGGTGTGCTGGAGGGTGATGCTACCCCGCTGCTTGGATCCCAAAAGACGATGTAGTATATTGCGAGAACAATGGCTGCTAAGGACACAGCTAATACATACGCAAGCACAGTGGCTAGTCGGATCCACTTCTTGTTGCTTTTCGATGTCATTTTGGTCTTACTGCTATCACCGGTATAAGTAGGTCCGTGCTTTCCACCGACTGCATTCGATCCTCCACGAAAGTTTACAGTATTCTCCTCCTTAGCCATTGAAAATTGTGAGATTATGGCCAGATTTGTGGTAATAGATGAGAATTTGAGTGTTCTAGAAGATCTTTGTAGAAGCACAGAATTAACTGGGACGCACACTTTGTCGCAGAAAAGTCACTACAATGTTAAGCATACAAATTAATATATCGTATCATTCTCGATAATAATAAAGCTTATAATTTCGGTATTAAAATTAACCTCACTGCTATTCAAAATATATGAACCCAGACAATATCACTCTACAATTAAGAGAAAAATGTTTACCGTAACCTATACTTTTACACTGATTGGGAAGCAAATTGATCAAAAGAACAATATCAACGAACGATTTTGCATCATTTCTAATTATTTGCTTTACTAATTAATACGAAAATTCTGTAAAGTTATGAAATTAAAATACTAAACATGTCAGGCTAATTACTTAGCTAAATACTGCAACAGATTTAAAGATGTCGAATAATAAAAAATATAAATCAAAAATAAATAAATCAAAAATCAACATACTCCAAGGTTTATTGTTGCATTTGTTTTTTGTTGTCGATAAGAATGAATCGACTCTTCGAAGACTTAACACGAAGTACTTTTGACTTTAATTTTCCGTCCAATTGTAAATTCAAATTCGGGTGGGTTATGACTTAATACGCATGTATCGCTGTATTGTTGTGTTCACAGCATCCACTTAAATTGCATTCTGGGCAGTGTGGGATTTGTCCAAAAATAGGCGGGGGAGGGGGAGGAGTAGTCGGTTGATCTGGGGGGGGGGGGTGGCGACGGTCCAAACATTTTCTGACGAGCGGGGGTGGCGACGTGTCAAAAATTTAAAAAATTCTGACGAGCGGAGGGTGGGGGTTGTTGCGGTCCAAAATTGGACCGACCCCGGCCCTGTGTTCCTTTAAATACCGACCCTCTGGTTTTTTCAACCGAGGTTCGTGGGGGGTCGCCACACCCGCCAGGGGGGTCGACCCCCCCCGGGCGAATCCCACCCTGATTATAGGGATTGATAAGACATATTCAACACAATTTCATCTCCAAATGATATGTAGGCCTGAACCTGGCAATGTAGAAAATAGTGACCGGCGTACGTTATGAATTGATCAGTCCCAATCCTACATTTCCTACAACTAAGATATGCTCAAAGCATTTCTTTTAAGACAAAGAAACTAGGATCCAACATCTAGAGTGCTAGATTATGACGCCAAGTTTTAGACATCGAGGCCCAACGCCAAAGTAAAAAGTGCGGTTACCACCTAGCCTAATAGGCCCACCTCAAAATTGAAGTATCAACTTGCTACGACAAAGGCGCATTGAGATTCAAGATTTAAAGCAAGATTTCAAGACATCGTAATATCATCTCGATTAATTTTTCTCTCTGCCTATTTATTAATCATATTTATTAATTATTTAATATTATATGCGCTTGATAAAGAAAGCAGTAATATATTGATACGGTAATGCCATGAAGGGTGTTACGGCTATAATTTTTAATATTCACTCAGTACAATACTCAAATGTTGTATGTAGGCCTATGAATGTTTTACAGAATTGAATACAAGCGCGAGCGCATGCGCAGTTGTCACTAATTGCAGTTCCTACTAATAATGAAGGGAATGTCCAGTCTCCAACCCACTTTGATTAGCCATGGTGCTATAGAGGACAGTGGCAGGCTTGACAATAATGATTTAATCGTGCTTCAGCAATGATAGGAATACTGATGCTGAATACTCCGGTGGGGGCGAATTGATCGGAGGAGAATTGGGTCAAGCCGGCGAAGCCGGGATGCATAGTAACGCTTTTTCAGCCAACGATATGATGCACGAGGCCAAAATGGGTATAAATTGGGCGAGAATGGGTGGGGGCGGGGAGCGGACGGGGGGGGGGGGCTGCAGGAAAAATATTAAATTAAAAGAATTGATTTCAGTATGAATCACGGAGAGCTTTGAACAATCATGATTTGAAGCGCTAAGTGACATGTCTAAACCACTTTCCTCAAACTAATGCAAGTGCAGAGGCAGATAGTTTCTCCTGGTTATTTCAGGCATACAGTATATTAACATCACAGCCTGTAACAAAAAAGACTAAACGAAACAAGTTCCAATTGTGATTTGTACTGGAAAAGCAGAAAACAGACTAATGGGTCATCATTACATTGTCATTTATGGTCTAGACTGGAACTGCACATAATTGTTGCATTGCATTCATTCATTCATTCATTCATTTAATTGCATTCTCTCCATAACTAGACGAGAATTGTTGGCAAGGATGCCCACGGTGATTAAACTCTGTGACGTCACAACATTTTGAAAACACATGTATGACATTTTGGATTTAGACTGAAGCACAAATTGTACGGCTGGATGAACTTAATGAACCCAACCGTCTTGCTGCTCCAATTGTTGAGCACATTGAGGAACATGGTGGAAGTATAATTGTAATGCCCGACACTACTAGACCTCAATCCGATGTATCAAGTTACTCATCAATATCTGTCAGTTCAACACTAAATACAATATATTAGTAAGAGGGGGGGGGGGGGGTTCACACAA
>JAQFYQ010001315.1:0-13587 GCA_034694885.1 Buchholzia appendiculata | reverse complement strand
TAACCTGGTATTTTTACACCCACCTGGTATTTTTAACCTGGTGTTAAGTGTTAACCTGGTAGCCTACTCACAAGAATATCCCATTCAAATCCAGTTAGCACCGCTTTCAGAATACCTCAGAAAATGTACACATTTTATAATAAACACAATGGTGATGATAAAGGTGTTCGTTCCTAAGTCAGATGCTGGTAATAGATACTGTCAAGCGACTTTTGAAAACCGACCTGCTCGGTTTATGATGTGATCAGAGGTTAAAGTGAAAGTGACGCAGCGGTGAAAATATACCGAATGCAGTGGTAGAGCAACCCAGAGAGAAAGTTCAACTAAATATCGTTTCAATGCAGAGTACAAAAAAGTGAGTGCTGGAAATAAGGCGATTAATGTTCACAATAAATTTTGAGCTTCCGCACCGGTGTCAAGCTGCAACATAGCCGCACCCCCTGCAGAGTGGTAGGCCGAGTTCCTACCTGGAGGGGTAGAAAATATCTACCCCAAGGCCGTACACATAATCTCGTGCATTATTTAAGGAAATTTAACAATTCGCATGCAGCTCGCGGTAGTGACGATAATGATGATGATGATATTGATAATTATGACGACGATGATGACGATATTGCTGTTGTTGTTATATTTGTTGCTGTCGTTGATGATTATGATGATGATGATGATGATGATGATGATGATGATGATGTTGTTGTTGTTGTCGTTGTCGATGATGATGATTATGATGATGATACTAGTGTTCTGCCTGAAGGCAGGTCCTGGCTGTGGTTGCTAGTCCTTCGCTTTTTACTACGCTTGCCTTGTACCAACCATCCACTAGGCTAGATGAGCACGGGTGGGAGGCCAAAGGTCCTTCCGGTGCAGACAATGGGTGTTAACAACTTGCCCAGGTTTGGTACCGAACACAATCAGCCACATCGAAGACTTGAACTCTCGGCCTTTGCACTATGAGGCGAGAATGCATGCCATTGGTGGTCTATCCGGTCATCCCGTACGGCCAATGAAAAACTTAGTACATGCGCATTATAATACTCAAATTATTTGACAATTAATCACTGCTTTTTTCTGAAATTGTTGCCATGTTGCAAGTGATATGATTACATCTAGAATCATCTTCAAGGCAAAGTCCACAACTACCCAGAGTTGAACTGTGATGCGAACTGACTTTCAAATACGCTCTGAGAACTGTTTGTAAAACAACTTCTGACAAAACCGAAACAGCTTGTTCATGTTTTCATTGAGACACCGCTAATTCAAACCACACTTGGTACCTCACGGATCACTTCAGTATCGACATTCCGAAATAAGAATGTTGAACATCCTTCGAGATGAACTGTTTGCCGTGAACGACGCTAACATGCAGCTTATCTTTAGTCTGCAGAAACACTTGAACTATCAGTTTACTGCTATAACAGACGACCTCTTCAGGTCTGTCTTTAACCCCCTGCACAGAGGATGTTGGTATCATCACTTCGTCGTTGTAGGTCGTTGTCACGCTACCCTTCTTCCTGACCTTCTCCACTGTCAGCACCTGATGATAGTGTACCGTGCTGCTGACTGACGCATTTTGTGACGTCACAGGCGGGCACAGGAACGCTATATTCGTGTAGATGACGTATGTACCGGTTTCCCTGACGACGATATGTTTAGATTTCTGTGTGTTGTCGACGCACTCGATCTCTCTGTGCTCGTATTCTCTGTCAACCACACGCCAGCTCACGACGTACGGCGCCTTATCTGTAGCATGAAACAAGAATATACAATATCGACAGGATCATATAAGTTCAGAGATGCACGCCTCTTAATTAGGTATTGCTATTACAATGTTGACGTTTCTTGTTTTGGTGAGAAGTGGAAACTAACAGAGGTGAAATTTGTCGGGGGGGAGAGGTTGGGGGTTATACCCCCTGGCGGACCGGTGGCTTGACCCCCACCTCGTTTGAAAAATATCCAATCGGGGGTCGGTTTTACCTAACTATGGCCAACCCTCTCGCTTGTAAGAGAGAAATTCTGTGTCCTACCACCCCCCCTATTTTTCACAAATCACACATTCATCAACACTAATGCCTTTGTCTGTAACAAATGGTAGGAATTATGTAATACGAGAACCTGTCACTAATGCAAGGACACCGGTGTCACCGGTTCCTAATGGCAGTGAATTTTACACAGCTATCGAATTCACTGTACAGTGTACACAGGCTTAAAAACTGTCTTAAATCGACAATATTACTACTAAAACAAACAACAACATAATTCTAAAAAATAATAATACAAAAGTTTTACTAAAACAAAAAAAAAAATTTCAGCACAAACTGGGCGCTTACGAGCGGCTTGATGCCATGTACGTCATGTGGAGTTAAGCAGCGTCATGCAGAACAATGCATAGATTATGCCGAGTCGTGCATAGTTATGCTGAGTTATGTCGAATTATGCAGTGTAATTCAAAATTCAATAGATTTATGTGGCGTTATTCATTACGACATCGCTCGATCGCTATTTTATACCGAAGTCCATGAACGATTGATGGCGTCACCGTCAGCTCGTAACAAAATTGCTTGATTTTTATTTATTTTAGTCCTTATATGATTAACATATCTAACTGAATTAGCATAAATTGATATTAATTTTACAGCCTGGTACTGATTTATTTATGCGGTATACTGAGTGAGAAGCTTTATAGAAACTGGTTTAGTTTTCCTGCACCTGTGGCTATTGAGATACGTTTATTTATCAAAGGTTTTACCCGCAATACCAACACATTTCCTCGATAATACGATTGCCTTTACATTAACCAAGTTTTTTAAAAATAAAACATAAGATAAAACATAACATCAATTGCTTATATTTTCTGTCTATTTTGAGATAAATTGTATGACGAGAGCCTTGAAATGTTATGGTAAGTGACAGACGCCACACAAGGAACTGTCAGTACTAGCTGTTCCGATTTCAGACGATGGAAGGCAATCATCAGTTCAATAATTTCGAAATGAAATAACTGTAAAAGTTTACTAACATTCGAAACTACAGTTTGGAATGTTATTGTTCGACGCAGACCATTACAGGATAGTCATTTGGAATGTTGAACAAATGCAGTTTAATACGAGTGACAGTCTAAGCACAGTCAAAAAGATCATGCTTTTAATCAATCAAGCGGAGTAAACCTTTTAAAAATGTGCTGCTTCAAAATAATAATCAAAACCGAATGCATAGCAATTTTTTAAATTTAAATCATGAACTAACGACTATAAAGGAGCAATGTGTTACTCGAACGCTCGAACAACAATAAATTCATCAGATTGCCGAGTTAGAGCGGACGTCATTTCATGATATAATTACAATATGTTTAATGAGAGAGACAGTTCGAAACCTTCATGAGACATCTGCCACGGAGTTGTGTTGATCTCGTCTAGGTATAAGAAAAATCCGGCCGTGCAGAGCGAAACGCACACCGAGCTGTCTGAAAATATTCAATACGGATAAACACAAACTGATCCGATCGGCAGGGTATCCGGACAGCGTTATTGTGGACCCGCATGCAGTTAGCCTATTATTGGCAATTTTTACAGGGTTCAAGGTAGGGTTTATAGGGTTCAAGGTAGGGTTTATACGGCTCAAAGTAGGGTTAGGAGTTAGGGTTAGGGCAGCAGTTCATTAATTTTGACTATAGTTGTATTATTTCCTACTATAGCTACGTGACCTACTTGCACCTGCATGCGTGTACACAGAAAAGCATCCGGACACTTAATCGGGGACAGATAATCGGGAACAAATGATCGGATGTACAGATAATCGGATGGACATTCAATTGGGAGACACTTAATCGGAGACAGATAATCGGCCAGAGAGATAATTGTAAGATTATCGGTGTGCGATTTATATTGATTTTTAATAGGTCGTGTGTCGGATGTCGCAGCTCTGTATGAACGTAACATTAAGCTTTATGCTTGAGCCAAATGTTTGCATATATATTCTAGTAACCCGCGGAAGAAAAATACCGTATTCTGAATGAGAGAGTTCAACGAACAGTCGGTGCTTACGAACGTTCGGACATTTTGATGTATGTTCGCTCGATTGCGCACTTAATCACATGTATAAAGTGATATTTCAAACTTATTTGTGGTGCACACTTCTAATAATTAGTTAACGGATACGTTTATTTAGAGAATTACGATATCACTAAAATACATTCTGATTTCATATCAGTTCGTCTATATGTTTTATATATTTGTACAATTTGTTGAACATAATTTCGTAGTAAAACTAAACTTGATATGTCTATTTGAATAAATTTTTTGAATAGTTCGAAATATTTATTGTACAGTACTTCTTTTGTGTGTTTGCAGTTTTTTGTCCTGCATTCTCTGTAATATGACTTGTGACGAACAAAGAATATATTTTAGATTGTGTAGGCCTATAAAGATGAGAATAACAGGTTTATTGATGATATTTTTCTTTCTCATTTGCATATTTTTTGTCTATTCCTTGATGCAGTGTATTTTTGTGTTTAATTTATTTTTTCGTTCAGATTCTCTGTATTGATTGATTTGTACTGTCTTATTTCAAGACAAATTAAAGATTATATATTTGTTTCTTCAACCTTGCTCATCTGCGCATTTGCTGCGATTTTCAAATAAAGCATTGCTACAATCTGGTACATCATTCTAACAACTCAAACAGGCCTTGTTTTGTAAAATTATTAGTTAATTAATTATCTTATTATCTTTCTCATTACTATGTATCCCCGATTAAGCATATCCCAATTATATGCATGTCCATTGTCCACCCTATTAAGTTTCCACCGATTATCTATCCCCGATTATCTGTCCCCGATTATCTGTCCCCGATTATCTTTCCCCGATTATTTGTCCCCGATTATCTGTCCCCGATTATCTGTCTCGGATTATCTGTCCCCTATTATTTGTCCACGATTAAGTGTCCGTGAATCGATCGGCATGATGTTTGAGGGAGTATTTCGATCCAGGAAAGATTTAACGTAAGACCAATCATCCCGTGTCGCGTACAAATTCCTCTTCCTATTTTCGTACCACGAATCGTCCGTACACATTTACAACCATCGAATAGAAAAATTGTTGTTAATGGTGAAAAGAGGGGGAGACTATTATAGCCATTGCTACAGTGATATGACTACTTTTATTTAATGATGAGAATAATGATCAAACAGAAAAACCTACAGAATTTGCTACACTTACTTCTGACTGGTCATAAAAGTTCCTATACACCTCAGCATATCATCGGAATTATGTGTATCTCCGTTTATGCAACACTACATTTTGCGTACATTCAATGAACACTCATGGATATTTTAAATAAATAAATAATTATAATTATGTATGCGTATTATCTTTATTCGTCTCCTTACTAAGAACAGAGTGAAAAACGCTGACGCTAACAACGGTGGCGCCAAGAAACAACATGTCGACACAATAAATGAATCTTGAAAGATTCAGTCATAAATTCGGCGAATGAGAACCTACCGTTTTGCATTGAGTAATTCGGCGATTGCGTTGTTACACCGCTGCTCACTTCTGTACTGTTGGTTTCGGGTGTATGCACTGGTATCACGAATCGGTACATGTAGTATCCGGAACAGAGCGACGCAAGAACTGCAAAGTCAACACAGAGTTTCTTCTGAATCATCAATACCATTGTGTCTAACAACAATTGCCATACTATAAATATTATTCTGATAGATTGTGCTATTTCAGCTCGATCGTTTGATCTTGGCACTATTAAATGGAAAATAATGACTAATATGATATCAGGTTCTTCTTTTTCTTTGTTTATTTTGATAATTATTAGCACTTGATATTACGATATTATTATTAGTTCATGTTCGGACAATAGTATTATATTTGATTCGATTTTGTTAATCATGGATCATGTCTAAACGTTCAGCGATTATTTTAATATTTACTTTAAAAATTTATACAGTACATGTTTGATACTATTAACTGAAGATCAATACGTCCTGACCAGGGGCGTTCGTATCATTCGGTGGCGCGCTCGAAAGAGTAAAGTTTTGTGATCAAATAACCCTCCAGTCTTCTTCTGATGGTATTCAGTAAGAAATCTGGAACGTTGTTAACGTTCTGTCTTGTGCAGAAACAAAAACGGTCCACGATCTGAACACACTTCGTCTGTCAAGTGGATCGCACTTTCAAGAGACACGTTATCAGAGCTTGGACTTTCCTTTGGGCCAAGCTCTTTCGTTCATTATTTCCGTTGGTCAAGTTTCGAAGCTTGAAGATTTTATAAGTTCAATCAAGTTCTGAATCTGAAGTTCACCCCCCCCCCCCCGGGAAATGACGCACAACAAAAACGATGTTTGAATATTTTTTTAAATCGAATTCATTGTTTAGTTTTAGCTAACGATTTAGTTTTGTCGAATTCAGTCATCACGAATTGAAGAAATTAATTTACTGTTATGGCATTAATGCCCAATATCACTTCTATTTTGTTTTGATCTCCTCTAAATTATTCCAGTAGTTTTTATATTTTTTCTTTACGTTATTTCGAATTATATCAGCCAACGATTTTTTTAGAAATGCTCATTCTCTAAAGCTCGTAAAAATTCCCGAATAATTTATGTGAAAATAACTTCATGCATGCACACGACGTGATGTTGGTCTTCAACACATGAACTTGGTGTTATTCATGCATGCGATTGAGTGCGCGATGCATGCTGACTTTCTCTAGCTTGACTGGTTTCAGATTTCTAAAAAGAAATATCAAAACGTCATGAAACAACAACACTACAAACTATGCGATTCATTATGGTCTTGCTGATGTGTTTTCAGTTCGCTGTTTTGCAGTTCTGAGCGGTGCTATACTTTCCAATGTTTTCTCTCATCGAACCACTATGACTGGGCGATATGAGGTGATATGAGGTATTGGGCCCGGATACGTCCTGTACATTTAAGGTGTGCAATAAAAGCGTCGTGTCCACAACACGCTCGAGGGAAACCGTTGCTTTTTCAACAGGTTTTATCATTCAAACGTGAGGTGACCAGATACGCCAGTCGGTAACGTTCTTAACCAGAGAGCAAAGGTTGAGAGTTCGACTCCCAGATGCGGCTGATTGTGTCCGGTATATATCAAACTGTCTTCACTCCATTGCCTGTATCAGGCTGTATGGGGAAGATTCTTGGCAGCCCCTTTCTCATCTGACCTAGTGGATTGGTCGTAAATCAAGGGTCGTAATATCTTAGAAAAGTAACTATTGCCAGGATCTGCGTTCAGGGAGAAAAATGTTCTCCCTGAACGCCGGAGCGCAGGGGTTTGTAATAAAATCTTTGAATGAGTGACCATTACATCAATATCATATCTGACAAGACAAGTCATTGAAGAGGCTAGAGCAAAAATAACTATTTTATTTTACATTATATAATATATATGCATATAGTATACGATAATGACACAGATTGAAACTAGTGAAATTCTTACCTTAGAAAGCCTCCGTAAGAAAAATACTTTACAAAATTATGCCTCTTTAATCAATGCATATCATGTTAGATGGAATTAAGAGTACTGGACACTTGATATTTCAGTACTTTACGACTTGTTTAATCAAAGATTTTGTTTTCTGCAAAAACCACCCACATCAATGATGGTAATGTCTACGTATCCTGATACTTTGCAATCTAAATGGGTGCAATTAGAAAAAAACAGCGCACACCATTTAGCCAATCAAAAGTCGCCAGGCAGCATCTGTCAAGAGCTTCTCTGCATTTAGTTGTGCACCCATACATACAAGCATCGGTTAAAGCCATCTGATGGCTGAAACAGTACTGGCACACAATATTCAGCCGTCTTGTCAGGCATATACCGAAACTAAACACAGGTCTATACTTCTGATTCTGTTGCAGATTGTGTCGTGGTATTACATTAGATCGCAATATGAAATCAATTTCACAATAAAATAATGGCAGTACAGATAAGCTGGAAAACGTTAAGAAAATATGTTACAATGTAAAATCAATAAACATGGTAGCAACAAATAGAAAGACTACTGAGCAACGCTGCGTAATTATACCAGCAAACGAGACCGTCAAGTCGCCCAATTTTTTGTGATTATTGTTTTTTGAGTCTGTTAAATGAAAGCCGTTGTGGACACCGTACTTCTTTTAAATATGTGGGACGTTATTGGAATCGTCTCTATCTAATGCACAATTGTAACGTGCCATTTATGATTTTAACAGCTTCTACTGATAATAGAATTGGTAACATCCGCAGCATTCCTCAACGTGTACAGAGAATCGCAACAAAACTGTCGTGCGCCGTTAACATCTAATCACCTGGGCTGTTTCAGAACTCATTGGGAAATTGTTCTTTGGGGAAGATTAATATTCTTCCTTCGACCACTAAAATGTTCCGTTAAGACTGCAAAGCTAAGTGATCATCTGATCAATCATCGCAGCCTCATATATTGCACGCAGTAATATTTATTTAGTGATTTGTCCGTTTCACAAATCCTAAAGAACGAATCTATGTTGTCTGTTAGAATTATGTTGTGGAAGTAAGTGCCACGGCCTACCGTCTAGAAGTCTATAGCTGATGTGTTCTTGTACTTACAGATTTATATTTACTTAATTTATATTTCTTATTTTGTTTTATTTCAACTTCGAGACTATCTATATTATTAGCTGTGCATAGATATTTGATTCGTCAATATCATTTTTTTATATTTAGCTACTTTGTTGAGTCCTAACATTAATTAGATTAGTCGAACAGGTGATCACCAAGTCTTATCCACTGCTAGGGCATTTAATGCAGAATCAGTCCAAGGTTAAGTTTATCATTCTCATTGTCATAATTACATTGGTTTCACCACAACTATGAATGTCAGCTCGAGGAAATAGTTGACATCGTACAGCAAAATAACAGATCGTTATCCTGCTGTCTAGCTTGACGTTCCAACTTAATTAATTTCTTCTGTTCTGTAATGATACATTGACCTTCGACCTTTACAGAGTATTACGTGTACTGATGTACCTTTCTGCTCAGAATTGTTCTGACAAGAAATCGACTAATCACTGTCTGTATTCAACCAGCTGTTCAAACATCGGCTGCTTCTAACTAATCCACTGAACACGTTGTCATTATGCCAATGTGTCACAGCATCATGGGCGTGGATCCACCGGGGCCGGGAGGGGGACGTGCCCCCTCAATGTGTTCATTGAACGGGACGAGATAAACTGTCCCCCACAATATTCAGGGTTTCGTCCCCATCAACAACCAGGGAATCGTCCCCTCAACAATCCGTCCCACTTTCAGGTCTGAAATTCTTTAATACACGCACCTCCTAACCCTTCCTCCTCAATGTTTTCTTTGAGGGAGACGGGATAATTCAATTATCTCGTCCCCTCGATGACAAAACCAGTTCTTCGCCCTTGCAGCAGTACATTAATACAATTGGCTACTTAGCTGTCGCCGTGCTGTCTCCAGATAAGTCTCTCTACCTGTCTCGCGTTTCAGACATAGACGTAAACAAACAATAATCATGTATTCAGGTTTTGTTTTCGTTCTTGTCGACCTTTTCGAAAGAATTTCGATCGATAACGATGATTTTTGTCGTTTAAATAAAGCAGTGCTGAGAGAGAGGCGTGATCATTGAGAATAAATTCTCATCAATGTCAGAATTAATTCCACAAATTGATGTTTCTTTTTTTGGCCATTTATACATTGTCGTCCAATGTTATTTACTTCGCTCGCGTAAATGGATAATTAAAAACCAAATGATTGATCGCTTTCCGAATCATATATAGATATACATTTATTCGTTACACGACAGATTGAAAAATCAATTAGGAATATTTGTGATGGTAATAATATTACAAAAGGACAGTCATGCAACTTCAATGATATCATACTTATTTACATAGGTATAAACACAATGATTGACACGTAATAAAAACATAACGATCGAACGCCAGCATATTAAACAATGCAAGGTGTATTAATCGGATAAGATATTGCACGAGTATATATGTGACATGTGTACATACTGTATATGTTGATTATACTCAACAAAAACGGCCCAAGTAGGCCTACTAGATAAAATGTAACGTACTTCAAATATTTTTATATATTGAAAACGAAAGCGACACATCATCTGTCATGGAAAAGAGATGCTGCATACAACTCAGTGATGTTTTTCCTAAAAAATAATGACTATTTTAACTTAAATATAAGCTGTGTGGTTAAAACAGAGTCTTGGAGAGTGAAAACGCAAATAATGGGGGGGGGGCGACAGGAGTTTAACTGGGGCGGTTCAACCGCAAACTCCCCGTTAATTTGATCACTGACTACATGCCAAGCAATTTACACGAGAGTATATTTACAAGGGAATTCGACAACGATGAATTTACTGCAGGTTGCTAAGTACAGTTATTAATTACATTGAGTATGTTCTATCACATCCCCTTCCCGGTGCGGATAAGAAAATGTTGATGTGATGTTGAACGACGACGACGATGCTAATGATCATCTGATCATGATGGTAGTGACGATGACGACTATGATGACGACTGGTTGTTATTATTAATTGGGTAGTGTACATAGTTAAGGCGAAAATAGTGTTAAATATGTATTTTTTTCATGTCTGCTATAGTTTAAGCAATTACAAAATTATTAATATAATTCAAGCTTATTAACAATCAGTTTAACAGTTCTGTTAAAGTAAGTAGGAAGATACGTAAATCAAAATAACATTGTTTACATTAAAATATCTTGCAGTAGAAATTGGCTGTATTCTGTGATAGATTATTTAATTACTGACTTATAGGAAGTGCAGGATTTCTACTAACTCGACGTCAGAATCCACTAGAAAACCGCTACCTTATAGATTAGGGCCTCCCCGGGTCATGTTTTACAAAATCAGACCGGCAGTGACTTGTATGAATGCGGCGAGTCCTAAAATATGAATCTTTAGACCATGTCGCATATATTGTGAATTATTGACTATTGGCCAGGTTCCAGGGAGTTATTACTTATTGCTTAAGGCTGAGTGTTCCGCTGTTGAATGTATGACTTCAGATGACACATAACACAAATGAAAAGAACAACTGTAGACTACAGTGTCATGTGATTACTGTATTAACAGAATAAGTAGTCAGAGACATTGTGTGGTCAATTAAGTGCTTTGCTTATATGTATCATCATCGAGCCACCGGCTTTATCAATAAGACATTATTGACCAAGACTTGATTTATTAACACTTCCTCTCACTGTTGTTTTGCAACGCACAACGTTACAACCTGCAACTCCTACACTGCATGTTGCTCGGTTGTCTTGCAACTCTATATTCCTCCGACCATGCAGAATAGTATATTGACGTTAATGCGCAGGCATTGAAACGAGCCGTAAAGAGCAGCTGCTTAGCAAGAACAAAGCGAAACGCGTTTGATTTATTCATCAAGCTTAATCACGTGACGTCGCCTGATGAAGAAAAAAGCGAAGACTGAAAGCAGCTAATCTCTTTTTTCTCTTCACGAGCGAAAGATCTGCCTGCAGTGGCTAAGCCTTTATTCCACGCCAGGCGTGCGAATATAGTGTAGTTACATGTAAGAATTGCGAGGTCGTATCTTTTTATCACCATTACTAATTGCTTTTCAAATTCCCCGTACTCGACTTTCTAGAAATATGCAATAACGTCGCTGTTTGTTCACGCAAACAATTATCTTTATAAAACATTAATCTATGATTGGATGGAATAAGGCTTTTAGTATTGTTACGTTACGATCTTGATCATCATACAATTTCACTAAATTAGTTACCGGTGTCCACCTTTGTCCACGAACACCTCTTATTGATTTTGGGGCGTGGAGGTAATTTAACGTTTTAACTTGTAAGGGTCAATATTTAGTTTACTGCCAACTTCAGACTTGGACCAATACATTCCGAACGCTTATGCATGTGGCCCGTAGCCAGGATTTCATCTGAGGGAGGGGGAGGCTTGGGGTTGACGTCAAAATTGTTGACTACCTTTTACGAAAATTTTCATTTGGGCTTGAGCTTCAAAATGACCTTTTTAACAATATCGCAAAACATAAATTTTAAGAAAATAAAATTTCCAGGGGGAGGGATTCTAACATATATGGTACTGTAAGATAGGTAACATATTTAAAAATGTTATACGAATTATAATGTGATACTAATCCTATGTCTGCACAATATTTCTACAGTTTCTATGGTTATAACTGTGGCGTGGAAGCAGTTACACGAGCAGCTAGTGAACCGTCACGAATTATTACATTACGTTTATCAGCTCCTCGGCTGATTTTGTCAGTTCAGTCGACGCATTCTAGGAATGTTTTTCCGTCTTGTTGAACCACCAGAGGTCATCTACTCCGCCTAGTGACTATATCACCAAGCTCTTGAGCATCTGCTACACATCTCTCTCCCCTTATCATTGAAATACAATTGCCCTGACGTGCGAGTGTACACGAATGCCAGTTACTTCTTTCTTTTCCATTATAACACAATGAACCATGCCAAGTTGAGATGTTTTAAAATCAGTGCAGCACTTTGCGAGCTTTCACGCTGTGCTGGGTTCGCACATGCTCGCCTCTCAATCTGTCTTCCGTCTTAGGAATGTTTCGCATACGTAATGTACTGACTTTCCGCTTGACCCACATATCAGTCCCAGAACAGAACTACAGTCACGTGACCTTGCAGCACCAATCAGACGTGTTTCTTCCATTGATAGGTTTGTCGAATTTACAGATTTTGTTTCGCTTCTGGATCTGATCGGCAAGTGTTAGGATTGATCGAATAGTTTCGTCCATCTTTGCTTTAGCCGTCTATCGTTGATATTTTGAAGGTCGTGTTATTTGTTTGTTATTATTATTCTTTTTCTTGTTTTTCTTCTTACATCAATAATAATAGTTATTATTCTAAAAATAATTATTTAAATAATAATTTAAATATGTAATAATAATTATCGCAACTTGTAACTAGCTCAAGTTTCCATTTAATACAGAATTGAATCAGAGGCGTGGGCCGTGACATAGCTAGCTATTGAAAGCTTATTTTTCGTATGATTATATTTATTTATCGATACTCTCTTATTATATGTGTGATTAATTTTGTTACGCGTGACTATATTCCTCTCCAATAGACCGTTTTGGGAAAAATAATTAATCTATGCGCTTTGAGCTCTATGATTAAACTACTTTCCGATTGCCAAAAGGTTTTTGGATACTATAAAATAGCTATAAATTGAGCACTGACGTTTCAGATCCCCTCAAATAAAAATATTCGTAAAGAAACTCAAAATTATTTCTCTCAAATGACATAGTAGACAAGAAATTTAATATCGACACGACTTATAATATTAATAGTAGGTAAATACGAAACGTTAATGCGCAATTCATAGCTATTTTATAGTGTCCTGGAAGCTTTTTACCAACTGGAAGTAGTTTAATCATGGATCAATAAAGCGCATAGATTGTTTATGGTAAAACGGTCTATAAGCCGTTTTGAGAAAAGTCTTCTATGTATTAGTTATTCTATGTTTTTATCGGCTGTGAGTTGCAGAAAATCCTCTTGTACTGTATAAAATGC
>JAQFYQ010001314.1:0-13594 GCA_034694885.1 Buchholzia appendiculata | reverse complement strand
TCACACACACACGCACATACAAGCACACACACACACGCACGCACACACACACACACACACACACACACTCACACACACGCACACACACGCACACGCACGCACGCACGCACGCAATCAATACTGAGTTGGAGAAGAGGCCGAATAAAAAACTAGTGCCAATAGAAGAGTAGCCGGTGTCAGCATGGTTTGTGACCGAGGCCATCAGGCTGGTGAGAGAGAGATAGAGCAAGGTCAGGCATAAACAACAGTGGAGGAATAAAAAATCTCAGCATTGCTTGCTACGTGCTGCTCGACGGGACGCAATTCCGCAACCTCCAACTGTACCGTGCAACGTAAACGCATATTTACCTTTGCAAACCGTGTTAAATGTTAACGATGATTGCTTTAGCACATGGGTGAGATCTTCCATTATTATACTGTATGTAGAGATGTATGTACATACAACACGGCATGGCGAGGTGGATGCGTGGTGATGTCTCTTTTGCAGATAGGACGCAAACTACTCTGGTATATGAAAGATTGGGCATCCTGGATGAGAGTGATTTTGTTAGATATGGTACGTTGTGATGGCTTTGACCCATGGAAAGAAAAGATGACAGTGACGAAGTCAAGGCACTCCAGTCAATGGACGAGGGAGAGGAAAGAGGTAGAGGTTGGTCTGGAAAGACTTGTCTGAAGACTGAAGAGTCAGATTTCAACAGATCGGGGTGATAACGGCGATTCCCATGTCCCTTCACAAAACCTCCGGAACATCACCCCTCACATGACCTCCCAACCATGACCCTTCACATGACTTCCCGACCATGACCCTTCACATGACCTCCCGACCATGACCCTTCACATGACCTCCCGACCATGACCCCTCACACGACCATTCACATGACCATGACCCTTCACATGACCTCCCGACCATGACCCTTCACATGACCTCCCGACCATGACACCTCACATGACCTCCCGACCATGACCCTTCACATGACCTCCCGACCATGACCCTTCACATGACCTCCCGACCATGACCCTTCACATGACCCTTCACATGACCTCCCGATCATGACCCTTCACATGACCTCCCGACCATGACCATAGAACACAGTCATTGCTGGAAACGTCTAACCATAATAGCTGACAAGGAAAGACAAAAGTTAAACGAAGATGATATATCACGATAATACTATTCTCTGATTATGCCTTAAAGTAAAGTATGTGGCGTCTTCCAGATGGAAGTTGCCTGGCGATGATCTCCCAACACAGCAATCAGCCTGACGTAGTGCCAGCACTGTAAGGTTCACCTAATCCGGGGCCAGTGTGCTAGGTAAACACGTCAGCTTACTTACCTAGCCTTTTACAACTAGTACCAACTTGTACTGCTTGTTAACAGAGGCGACAGAGCCAACACCATTTTTTACCACACACAATTTGTTGCCAAACAATTTTTTTTTACTGGTAACACTTCCTGGACCAGGAATTGAACCCCTGACCTTCAGCACACAAGGCGAGTGCTTAACTAACTGTTCTTTTGAGTCTCGACCTTTCTCATTATGCCTTAGCTAGTTTTAACGATAAGTGGAAAGACGAAGTAACCAACAAGGTAGTTTCTAGGAAGGGTACAATCGAAACTGAATTTTTAAAGAAATAAATATGAAAGAAAAGACGAGGAATATAGAAATATGAAAGAAAGATGAGGAATATAGAAATATGAAAGAAAGATGAGGAATACAGAAATATGAAAGAAAGATGAGGAATATAGAGGACATGAAGAGGTCCGTCCAAGGTACAGATATAACTGCTAACAGGTAAAGTGTCTGGTAAAAGAACCAGAGGAAGGCCAAGACTGATGCGGCTGGATCAAGACCACAAGATGGACAAAACAAGCAACAGTTGAGGAAACAGAAAGGACATCGCGGAAGACAGAAAGGGATGGAAATACATAGTAGTTAGCCTTGTTGGCGATTACGCTGATGAAGATACTAATAAGTTTAATTAACACATGCAAATGAACAGGATTTTGTCATCAGTAAAAAAATGCTTGATAACGATTCAGCTTCATGTGTTCATGATAAATAGCTCAAGCATATGATTCATATACACTCAATATACATCATTTTGCTCCTCAATGGAAACTAAAAACTAAAATGTTATATAAATTGGAAATAAAACAAACTTGGTTTTATCAGTGGAAAGCAGAAACTAAAATGTTTTATCCAACGGAAAGTTAATCTCTAAACTAAACCACAAACATAAAAACCTGTATGTATATGAAAGTTTACATAAACCCATACATAAATACACATGATGTCACATTAACATCCATGGGCGACTCTGATTAAAATCAATGATCAGCGCAGCCCAAGGAAGGAAGGGCTGCGTTCAGTTGAGTTGGCAAATAACAACACGTGACCAGACTGGGTAAACAAAACTAAAGCCTGTCAGACAGCACTCTTGATTCATTAAAACTGGACTGACTCGAAGGAGTGAAAGAAGGAAACAGGTCAACGTCCAGAGAGAAGAATAAAATTAGTTTTATTTGCTCAGTACCGAACAAGATCAAGCTAGCGCCTATTAATAAGCATGACTATGATTGATAACAATATGGCACCGGAACTGTCATTTAATAATAATGCATGCAATATGTATGTATGCAACATCTTCAATGCCTGTGCCTTGCATGCCCATTCAGGTATTCCAGGGAGCAGACTTTGAATGGGCTAGGCACGATACACAAACCACACGAGGAATTTGTAAAGAACAATATACTAAAATAATACAAATTATATACCATTAATTAATTAATTAAATTGTTTAATGTAATAATAATTTTATCTATAAGCGAAACAAGTTACCGTAACTTTTATACGCTGGAAAAAATATGTATCGGGGCAATAATACATCCAAACAAACATACAAATATATACACAACCATATAAACAGCCACACAACAATACATCACATCGTCATCGCCGTCATCTTCATCATGCATCGCCATAATTATCCATTGTCGCCATCATCCATCAGCCTCATGACATCATCTTATATAAAATATATATAAAACAGGCCATATAATTTTGATATTAAAACTTAATAGTATTGAATAAGAATTAAAGAACCCCGGGAGCCTATTGCGAAATGGTATGTGAGATTTGGCAAATTCGTGTTGTTGTTATTGTATGCTCAAGTTCGAGTATAGTGAGCCAGCCACTCCAAGGCCTCAGTGTCTGCCTCGTGCAGCGCCTTCAGACCACCGTCGAGCCTCGTTAAAGGGCATGAATCGACGATGTGTGTCCTAGTCTGGATGTCTCCACAGTCACAGAGATCACTGGTGTTCAGGCCCCATTTCTTATCGCAGGCTCTGCAGTGTACCTGTACTGTGCAGAATTTATTCAGTGTTGACCACCTGTGTCTCGGAAGGTCGAAGTCTGGCTGGCGAATATAGGGGTCATTGACGAGAAGCCAATTAACCACCTTAGCCGCTTGCCAGTCTTCTTGCCACCTGGTTCTGAGGTCAACAGGTTCCATGTCTGTTCAGAGTGGCCGCATGGATGCAAGGCGGCATGTTGGTGGATTGCACATATCGGTGTTACAGTAATCCCCATTGACTGATGGCAACTGCCGTAGCAACTAGTTTGTCCCCCGCTCCCTTTCGTCGCAAAGGCGGTGGTTGGATGTTTGTAAGGACAGGCAGCCAAGAACATGGGGTGGGGCGCAGTGTCCCCGTCCGGAGGAAGATAGCAATGTTCTCGGCGTCCCTCTGTAAGCCTTGGTCTTTACACATCCTGCGAGCCTGCACTAACCCTAAAACCATAATGTCACTGTGACTCTACACATCTCTTATACAAAAACAACAGTAAAGACCAAGGCGACAAATGCTATCACCAGCAGACCGAATCGAATCCACATGGGAAACCATGTTGATCCCGGTCCAAGTGCGAAGGAAGATCCCCACGTTCTGGACGATGATTTCAAAGTCATTGGCCCAGCGTTGCGTATCTTGCAACAAAACGTGGAGGGTCTGTCAGCAGCCAAGTGAAGTGTCGTCAGTGCCATTGCAGGCAAATTCGTGTTATGTGCACTGTAGTGATCAATATTGTAAAATATATTTTTCTGGGTTATGGAAATGGTTAAGGTTGAAATTAGGATCGAAGGCCTCATCTATGGTTTGGGTAATGGATAGGGTTTCGGCTACCTAGGTTAATGTTAGACTACAAAATATATTTTCTGATATTTGTAGTCACAGTACACATCATTCAAATTTGCCAAATTTCAGGCAGCATTTCAAAACATGCACCGGAGGCAGTGGGGGGAGTGAAACCACGATGATGCTGCCTTACCTTCAGATAGTTTTCGCACACTTTTTTTGAATCCATGATTCCGAACCATGGCATGAAGACGATAGGGAGTAGGGCAGTAGCAGCCATTGGGACCACCTCCGTCATCCAATAAACAGCCATGACAAGAATAGCATACGCACATTTTCCCGCCTGAAATACAATCAGTACATATCTTATACGAACAGGTAAAGAACAGCACCAGCATTTATGTAATAAAACATCATTTATCACAGCAAGGACGATAGAGTCCATGAACCATCATTCATCATGCAAAGCAATCACCATCAAAATCATTACTTCACTGATATATTTCCAGTCCTGCATACATGAAGCACAATTAAAATGATAAATCATTGCACGGTTACTGACTGTCTTAACCATTCAGCGCAGCCATTACTACAACAACAACTACAAAATATTAATGTTCTACATCTAATATTCTTCAACCCTGGAGATTACTTTCACCTAACATGTTCTCATCTTTAACTGGGCTAAGACTACTGATTTATTTACTGCTAACTCTACATGTGAACAAATCGTTTGTGAATAAGCTGCATCTCGCATCACCTCGGCGCCTGCCTCGGACCATATACATTCTGACACTAGAACCAGTGACACCTTCTAGAACAACAACACAAACTACTTTAAAAATTCTTACTACAATTATCCGATAGCAGGAGATACAGCATGCATGACATAACATAGAACTTAACTTAATGGGGTTTTGATATATGCACGCCATAGCCTCAATGTCCACATCATTGCGCTTAACGATATATGGGCCTAGTTAATATCATGTATAAGGTATAAAAATTGCACAAAACCAATAGCGCTAGCAATAAGACAAAAATTGGTATTAACAAAATTAATGTAACATTACACTGAAGTATAATGATAGTAATAATAACAATGAGCACTGAGACAAGTGAAGCATTAATAGTAATACAACGTTAGAAAATACTATTCTTAAGTTAACTAATATGCACCAAGGACTTCATGACACTATGATATATAATCTTAATAATCCAATAACTTATTTTATATTCATCACCATCACAATCATTTAGGCCTATTTTGATTAAGAACTCCGTCAAATCAATTTGATACAAAGTTTAACTGCAAATTATTTTCAGTACTAGCATCAAAAAGTTCATTTACATCTTTAAAAAAGTCTGTAAACCAAATGATTGCTAGCTCTCATCCTAATGTCGATAGAGAACTTGCTGCATACTTATAATTATGATCACATCATTTAAGATGTGTTGATATATCGCTGTTCAAGGATGAAAAATAATTATTCATATTGAACGATTACAAACAAAGTTCTGTTAAATTGGTTTCCTGAAGCCACTTCAGATCCTGGCTCCAATATAACCACAATTTCTTCCGGTTCATCAGTTACATTCAAGGGCCCTTGCTCACATTCAATTCAACAGCTAGTTACACCAGCGCTAACTAAACATCTTATCCTAGTGACCAGGTCATGATCACCGTTTCAGTTTGTGATGCTCTTCATCAGAGCCGACTTATTATTTATAAGGAGCATAGGAAATCGCGATCGCGAAAAATCGCGAAAAATCGCGTTTTTTTACATTCTCCGCAACTTTTTCAATTTACCGCAACTTTTTAAGTTTTCCGCGAAATTGCGCATTTTTACCGTTAATTTGCAAAAATTAACGCAATTTTGCACAAAATAGCATAATTTTTCCAATTTTCACAAATTTCTAATTTTCTCACTGCATAAAAAATGGTAAATTGTAATGTACATTCAAACTATTTAAACAGCAAAAGTTGTGTTTGTTATAAAATAATGCAAAAAGTAAGGAAAAAACTCTGAAGCGCGCGCTGAATTTATGTCGAAAATTTTTTGCCGCAACTTTCACGCGTGAAATCGCAACTTTTGCCATTTCTTGAAGCAACTTTTCCTAAAAAGTGCCGCAACTTCCTAAACTCCTTTATTATTTATTCATCTGCATCTGATTTGTTTCATCTCAAATGTCATTTTCATGAACCCCTGTTGCACAAATATTTTTTAATGTTTTCCTGTAAATTAGTTTCCTCTAAAACACCTAGTACTTTAACCAACCAAACTGGCAATGTATTGACTCAATTTTAGTGCATGTATACTGTACAGTGTAGCGCAGTGTATGTATATTCTGAGGACCCACATCTAACAACATATATACTGCAAGAGAATCAATGCAGGAACTGGTACTGCAAGTGCCAACTGCACAACACGTTCCGTACCATTGCTGTGTATAGTTCAGCCTTACACGAATGACAAGCTTCTAAAATGTACCTTACATTGTAAATGTGAACACTTACCGGTGAATTATAAACGATAGGTATCGGCATCAAAACGATTGGCGTTAGAATGGAAATAAAATATCCTTTGTAAGACCATATCTGCCGGCACACAGTCTGCTTCTTTTTCTCTTCAAAGCTAACTTTGGGTTTCATCTTGAGGACTTGTTTCAGTTGGACTTCTTGTAGTAATCACTTAATACGGAGAGAAAGAAAGAGCGAGATCCGTTCCAATAAATAAAAACTAAGAGAGATTCCTGAATGAGAAGAGATCCTGAAATACACAACTGTTTATATAACAATAATTATGCTGGCTTATTAATAAAAACAGGACGTAGGCCTATCTTTACAATTAAATAACTACATTTATGCAGTCTACAAAAATTCCCCTGCATATTATACCCCAACCGGATAGATAACAACGGCAGAATAGATAATTATTCTGTAAGTATGATTCACACAGAACATGCGGGGGGGGGGCGGAGAGAGAGAGGACGGGGGGGGGGGATTCCAACCCACAACTTCCGCCCACATACAGCCAACAATGGCCTGATCAAAAGACCTGATCATAGTGCAACACGTGCAGCCCTTACTATTACACATACAACTCAGAGAAACCAACCATAAATCAACTATCAAATACACATAAATATCAAACGTCAATATGTCTCAGATACAGACTGCTTATTCTACACACACGCGCTGAAGTACACGTATATTCAAAATCACGTATGTTGAACTGTACGTCTGTACGGCGTGACCTTAAGCCTGAATCGGTCTGATAAACATGGCTTGCCACACACATACAACTGCAGTATGACTAATTATCTCTCATCTAATTATCCTCACTAACGTACAAGCGTTAATTAACCTACAGATAACTGATCTGGATACTTATTAATCGATTACTAATCGATTATCGATTAGTAAAAGTTAAGAAATGAGACGGATTAACAGATAGAGATAGCCAGACAGACACGCTGACATGCAGACAGCCTGAATAAATACAATAGCAGTATTGAACGTGCACGTACTAGCATGGGAGCCGCTAGGCGAACGGTCGTCTAAAGTCGTGTCCACACCAGATGCGGAAAGGCAAGTACAAAAAGATTAATCAAGGGGTGTTAGTTGTTACAATTTCCCACTAAAATAAGTATTATCATTCATTATCGTTTACTGCAGTATCTCATACAACAGACATAATGCCATTGCAACAATGACACACTTGCTTCAATTTTCTCACACATTTTCATAGGGATGAGTCTGTCAGCCTGTTCAGATAAATTTTACAAGTTTAAATTAATAATGCAATTATTTTTATTATGTAATAGTTAATAATAATAATACATCTTAAATTTGATTTCTCTGGTTACTTCGCATTCTTCAGCTCATTGTGTTTCCCACATCCTGCAATAAGACTAAGGGGCCATTCAAATATAACGTCACGCAGGGGAGGGGGATCGTTGAAGTGTGACAATGTGTGACAAGGGGGAGGGGTTAGCCTGACGTGACGTCCGCATGGAAAACAATAAAAATAAAGATTTTTTGATCGCCGCCACCCCCCCCCCTCCGCTCGTCAGACATTTTTCCCTCAGAGGAGGGTTGAGATTTTTGACGTCATTATTTAGGGGGGGGTCGCGAGGCGTGACAGAGCGTGACAAGGAGGACGGGAACTACTGAAAAAAATGCCTGACGCATCTGCTGAAAAAAATGCGTGACGTCATATTTGAACGACCCCTGTAGAATTGGCGATGAATTCCTGAAGCCGAAAGTGTTAGATTACACAAATTTACAACCAATAATCAAGCAATAAATATTTAAATATCTACTCAACTGAATAAAAATTATCCCTTAATGTGAACATAGACAAGGGCCTGGCCGTAATCGACGGTTTTTATTCACTATTATTCAAATCATAAGCCTTCTTGCCACCACGTTAGCAAATATTCTCGATCTCTGAAAATGTGAATTTTATGTTGATGGGTTAGCATTTTAACGATTCGCTGTTATCGCAAAAATAATTGATTACCGTACTTCATTATATTTGAAAATAATCCATGCAGTGGTTCGATAATTAACATATTAATTTGACAATTATGTTTTCATTAGCAAATCGACCTCTCAAATTTAGAATCGATCATTCTGAATTTTTGTAAGGACTCGATGCGTTTAATTGTAAATGTTCAACTAATAATTCATGGTTCTAAATTTAAATAGGTGCAGAAATGTGACAGAAAATTTTCATATTTAGCTTGATAAGCTTTCCCATAAATTATAAAATCTAAAATATTTCAAATATTATATTTACAAAATGCTAAGACCAGTTATAGTACGTTATAATAGTCTGAAAATCTGTAATTGAAGAATAATGATAAAACTTCTGCTGCAGCGCTATCATGTTTTTCTATAAATCTATGTAACACACTTTAGTAGACAAATAAGAAGATAAATACAGTAGTGTGGTGCATACTTAACTTAGCTCGAATGCTTGCTTAATATTGCTCGGGCTAGAAATTGCACTACGCATGTGGAAAGGCGTAGATTAAGGTGCGCCGTTTGTGACCAATAGAAGTAAAGGACATGTATGTTGCCTTCTCTGATTGGTCGCGCAGTAGGCGTACTGATTTGCCTCGCGCTGTGTGAGCTTCACGGAATCAGTCAGCCGGCCAAGGTCGCCTGCGCGTGAGATAGATACAGCAATAACACAAAATACAATATTTACTTAGTGCACGGTTATATAATATGTTATTGTCCGTTTAAGTCTTAACTGAATTAATAGAAAGTTACATTTTAAGAAATATGTAACATTCATGTGCATTAGAATTTGTATGTTAGATAATGATCCCATTTGTAAACAATTATACGTGTGGTCAACGCGCTGCGGATAATCAGCGAATTTGAAATATTTTTGTATTGACACCATCTGGCCTACTTTATTGAAAATGAATATCCATGAGATTCCTTGTTGAACGTTATTGTAGCTGGAGCCTGGAGTCGTGCATTCCTGTATAATATTGTCTGTATTGTGATCATAAATATATTAATTTATTTCAGGTAATGGACATTGGGTTGAACTTAATGTAGTGGGCCCTATTTTATTTTCAAATTAAGCTGCGTGTCAAATAATAATTAGACGTTGTCAGCAAAGGTCAAATGATTTCAGTAAATCAACTGTAAGCTTATAGAGAGTTGGCGGCTTTCTATAAACAACATTATTTTCAATCTAATCTCCAACTTTCATTATGGAAATATTACATATTGAAATAAATATTGGTAGCCTAGGCGCCGATCACTTTCGGGACATGTCCCGACCAGAATTTGGTCAATGTCCCGACCATGTAAAATTGAAACTTGTCCCGACCACAATTTGGTCCATGTCCACGCTCGTCAAAAATTTTGTGACCGTCCAACTATTTTTTCGCTGTCACTACCACCTCACGCTCGTAATAAATGTGCTCGTAAAAATTGTCTAAAAAATTGAATATAAAAGAAATTGTCGCTACCCTCACCCCCCCCCCCCCCCCGCTCGTTAGGGCAACCATTGTTATGTCCCAATCAAATTTCTGTAACAAATCGCCTCTGTACCGGTTGTACTTTAATAATTGAAACATTTGTGGATTTAGATCTTCATGGAAATGTCTGGCAGTGGAATTGTTCAGTACGTGGTCGTGAGGGGTGATCTGGTGCATGCACTCAAGTGGCCCTTGGGAGCCATCATTGCACAAGCATGTCACGCATGCACGGCCGTCACGCATCTCTTCCACAACGATCCCAACACTCTCGCATACACCGCAGACCTCGACCGCATGCACAAGGTCATTTTAGAGGTAAGATTGCAAATGTTAGGACTTCGTTTTGAATTTTTCGACATGTTATTTGTTTTTTATTAAGTAGGCTATCGTTATTGATTGTTTGTACGGTATATTGATTACAGATCATTCCGTATAGCATTCACAATAGAAACCTTGTTTGATGAACGTGAGTCGTATAGCAAATAGGCAATATTGGTGCCATCAGCGAACACAGACATATTATGTCCGAATGACTCAAGACTGGAGTAAATAAACAGAAAAATAAATATGAATAAATATTGCTTCGCAGCACAGTCGTCTATCAGCTTGTGAATCGGAACACGCAATTCAAAATTCCGAATTGTATTTGTCACCCGCTGAGAGAAACTTATTCAGTGCAGGTTGTCATGAATCATCGGTGTTATCGAGGTCCATCCTGGTAACACCTGGATACAAGTTCAGGTGGTATCCTGTAACTTTCCTGAACCAGTAATAGAAACTTGGCTTATCCATGACTGCACACACCATTTGTTGCATTGTTTTTGGATATTTTCCAACCGATAGCCTATAGTTATTCAGAACACTACATTATAAAATGCTTGGTAAAGTGAGTTTGCATTTTATCCAGTAAATTTATTAATCAAACTACGTTCGGGTACTGAAAATGTATGCCATCACGCTTCAAAAGCTTGGATTAGAGTTCAAGGGTTAGAGTTCAGTAAATATCACAACTGCTAAACAACACAAAATTTAACAGTTGTGACAATGATTATTGTAAGTATTAACTTGAAGTTGTTATTATAACAATTGAGACCAGTTTGTTTTGTTTTGTTTTGCAGGCCCCAGATGAGGCAAGTCTCCGAACTCTCGCTGCTACTTTAGAAACAAACCGGATCGATCACAAGCTCTGGATTGAGCAGCCAGAGAACTGCGCGACGTGCCTCGCCTCCAAACCTTATCCGAAGCAAGAAATTCAACAGTATTTTAAACAGTTCAAGCTTATGAAATGATTCGATGAGTATTATGAAAAACGTAGCAATGTCGTCATATGAAGCCGTGTATTTGTCCATGCTGATTGTATGCCAGTTTATTCCATTTTGAGGCTTTTTCTTTGAACCTGTGGTGTCGGTTGTGAATGTCTAGAAATGTCTGTGATCACGATTTTGATGTTACTGAATGTTTGTGTGGATATCTGCAATGCTAGTTTCAGTATTTTGTGTCGTTGATAATTGTAAGTAATAAATCTCAGTAAGTGTACTGCGGGTGGCACATATTAAGATCATGGGGGTTAAGCTTCCCCATCCAAGTAATCGACAGAATGGAAGTGTTTGCTTCCAAATTCTTGCCCACCCCCACCCAATCATTGGAGTAGAATGTTGGAAAATTATCCCTTCATTCGCTCTTCAGTTCGCCGCTCAAAATAAAAGAATTCTCGAACCGCCTGTCACTAAGGTGTAGTCATGATCATGATCATCATTTTATTTGCAGGCCTTGAGCTTATCAACAAACAATTAAATCAGAACATGGTGTACTTCCGCTTTGAATTTAATTTATCCAAATTTATTATATGAATCTTGTTGTTTTTTTTGTCGAGCACAAGTCCGACCACAGCTGAATCAACATTACTTATGTTGTAGGAGCTTTTAGTTTTTGTAAATGAATTGTGATCAAGAACCGTGTATCATTGTTCTCTGTACTTATGGTTAATGTGCAGCATGTGCCGTCTAAAGTTTAAAAATTTGCACAAATATCACATCGAGCGTTTTCCATTCTACGGTTTTGAACTTTAATTTTTGGCGCAGATGCTCCGACATCTGGTGAGACTTGGTGTTAAACAGAGTAACTATAGTCGGATGACTGGCAACAGGAAATGTGTACGACCTTGTAATAAACTACTATAAATATGGCAGAGTAGGTTTTTTGCCTTGCCCAATAACTCCAGTTTGCTGTGTTTACTGTTTTGTCTTGTTCTCTGCTTTTCCCCTTCTCACCTTTTTACACACATGTGCTCTCATACATGTGTAAATAATTAGCATGTTTTTTTCATGTGTTTTTCCGTTTTTTCCGTTTTCCTTTTGACTTGTTACCATGCTAAGTGCCTTCTATTCCACTTCCATATTCTTATAATTCTTTGCCATTTTATTTCTAATCTTCTGTTTTCGTATTTTGCTGATGGCTGAAGGTTTGCTAAACAGTTTATATTAAATTATATCTTTTACTGTTGAGAATGAGTTGGATGCCACTGCCAGCATGTAGTTACATTGTGAGTATATGTCAGATGAACGTGATGGTGTGGTAGTAAACTTAAGTGCTGGTGGTTTTCTTGTTGTTGCTACATTTGACTCTGTATTAAACACTTTACGTTAGAGAGTCGAGCGTTAAACTGTTGAATGTAGCAGCTTGAATTATGTTATGTGCATTATTGTGAATATTATTATAATGTATTTTAAAGGCTATACAGTATTTTTCACTCACAAACAACGTAAAGCTGATAATTCTTAATTTATTGTTGACACTGGAATCATTCATAATTAGCACTAGGGCTAATTAAAGTGGGTTGGACGTCACCGAAATGTTTCTCTTCGTAATTAATAAGAGCAAATTGTTTTAAACATGCTCACGGTGTTTTAATGTTTAAGTTCTGCTGAGCATAAGATGCATTATACAATTTGGATTTTTTATGCAAAGCCAGCTGTCTCGCTGCTTGCTTTGTCGAATACACCAGAGAACGTGGTGGGTCTATTCTAAAGCCCGACACCTAATGGCTCAGTTAAATTTGAGAAGAGAAGTCAAAGCTGGTATTTAGATATATATTTGCAACGAGTTTATTTGGGAAAATCACATTTAAAGACACCATATACATAATATTAAGAGTATAAAAATCTACAGGACATAACAACATAACAATGTACACATGCATGGCTGAGGTGAGTGACAAAGTGAAACAAGATTTAGTACATGTCAAAGCTCTGCAATGGCAGGCCACACACGACGACAGGCCACACGCGACGTCAGGCCACACACAGTGTCAGGCCACACACAGTGTCGAGCCACACGCAATGTCGGGCCACACACAGTGTCGAGCCAGACGCGATATCGGGCCACCTACATTACCAGGCCACACACAGTGTCGAGCCACACGCGATGTCGGGCCACACATGACGACAGGCC
>JAQFYQ010001313.1:0-13594 GCA_034694885.1 Buchholzia appendiculata | reverse complement strand
AAAGAGAGAGAGAGAGAGAGAGAAAGAGAGAGAATAAGAGAGAGAGAATAAGAGAGAGAGAGAGAGAGACGGAGAGAGGGAGAGAGAGAAAAGAGGGAGAGAAAAGAGAGCGAATGAAAGAATGAATGAAAGAGTGAATTATTAAATGAATGAAAAATTGAGAACGACAAAAGAGAAATGGAGAGAGAAAGAGAGACAGAGAGACAGAGAGACAGAGAGACAGAGAAAGAGAGACAGACAGACAGACAGAGAGACAAAGAGAGATAGAGAGAGGGAGAGAGGGAGGGAGAAAGCGTTGTATAAGACTGATATTCTGGTTAATGAAAGTAATCGTGTGGGCAAAAGACCGGTCAGCCTTTCGCTTGTATGCATTTTTATTGAACCCCAATATATCACAATTTTAAGTGATTCTTGTGATCTCCAAAACATTTGATGAATGCAATGTGTGTATTGCAAATATATCGCTTATAAAATCAAGTACAAAAGTAGAAGTACAAGAGCAAGTGCAGAAACAGGTACTTGCACAAAACCTATCATAATATTAACTATATTTCACAAACACATGGAAAATACTACAGGCATACAATCATAAGAATATGCACAAGAATCAGTACCGGTGGAGATCGTGGAGAGAATTTGCACGTTAATTTGCACGTTACAATTTAGTTTCTAAATTGCTGATTGCAGTTGCTTGGCAGGACAACGCAAATAGATTTATTAATAATCCAGCTTAACAGTTTGCGTCAATAGATTTATTATAAACTTGATTATCTTACTAAGATTATGGCTTTGTTTGCTACAACTAGCAAACGTTGAGATCTGAACTATTATCCGGGAACTAGCGCAAAAAATGCTTATAATATAGATCACAATGTTAATATGTATGACTAACAAATTTTCGCTAGAAAATGTCAGGATTAATTTGGAACTCAAATATGAATAGTTCAAATCAATTTATTGCTTTATAAATAAATCAGTTAGTAAATAAGTAAGAGAAAAACGTTCCTATGAAGATACTGTTAGGTCTAGCCTGTATTAGGCTAAGCCTAATACAGGCTAGATCGCTGTAATGCAGACAGACAATATAGACATAACTAGACAGCCCGTTAGACGGACATGCAAACAACTGGATTCAGACGTATGCTGTGGTTAGAAAGATATACAAACTACGACAGACGGATAAAAAAGGCGACAGTCAGAGAGATAAACGGTCAAACAGACGGACAGACGAACAGATGAACCAGCAGATAGATAAGCGACATAGATAAGCGAGACAGATAAGCTGACAGCCGGAAGGACAGATGGACAAATGAAAGAACGGGCAGAGTAGTAGACAGACGATCATTAATCTTTCACCTAAACTTATCAATTCCGCTACGTGCAGTAAGTGCGATATTCAGTCGGAGACCGAATGACGAATTACTTTGAATCTGTCGACCTGCTCACTTTATTGATCCAGCTAAACATACCAATAAGCTAGAACACGCCACGGTACACTTGATGACGCCGTTAGCTTGACGCACCGTTTGGCGCACCTTGGGGCGCAACTCTGTCTCGAACGAGCTGCGTCAGCAGATGCGCCAATCACGTCTGTCTTGTTGCCATAGCAACGCTCCACTCTGGCGATCCTTAGTTCGAGATAATCCACGGAATTATAACCGGATAATGATCGCTAGGAGCGCAGCTGTAGTGCGCATGCGCAAGAGAGACGACGGCGTCTTTTATGTGACACGATAGTTTGCTACTGCTGCAGCCTAGCAGCAGCGCGGGCTGAAGTGCGTGGGATGAAAGGAAATGTAAGCCTCGTTTATATGTACTTTTTGTAGCGTTTCTTTTTATAGAAAATAACATCATGCAATTTCAGATAACAAACATTGGTTTGAAGTATTTTTTGTTTGGATTGAGTTTATTTCATTCAATCTAATGTAATCGGTGTGATATTTTATGACTTCCAAATATGAAACGGTAAATAAATATGTTGAAAACGATCTAAATTATGAATAAGATAATAGCAAAAAAGATGCCTGCTGATAATGCTGATCCTAATCAGTAAAATTCACTGAAATATCATCATCCACGCCATTTATTCATTCAAGTTACGATTGCCTTAACGATCGCCTTAATGCTAGGCCAAACTTTATCAATTGATGCTCAAGTTAATGATATTGTGTCGGCTGTGCAACTTTCTATTGAAAGCCTTCATGCATTAGGCCTGTTCCATCTGTTGACATGTCTGTCACTAATGGATTCGATCATGCGTGCCATGCCTGGACTTTGTAACGCTTCGTATTGCTGGGGTCTTGCACAATAGCGGAGGTTGGTTTCAGTATTAAGGGGGGGGGGTGGTGCTAAATTCATATTTTCAATTCTCAAGATATTTTATGATATTACTCAAGGGCGGGAGATAGATTAATGCCAACATTTGTAACACGCAATTTATAAAAACAGATTTGTCTGAGGGAGAACGTAGTCTCCCAATTCCCTCCTGTTGTACTCCGTGAACGTGAAGCAGTTCTATCTAGGGCATAATTTCGTTTAAGTCTTGATTATAAGTTTTATACGTTTATATGGTTCACAGGAACCAGAAAAGAAACTTGCCGCAAAAGGTAATGGAGAGGAAATTGAGAATGTTTGGCCACATAGCTAGAATGGAAGACAACAGAGCAATAAAGAACGTGATGCTTGGTGGGATGAATGGATCAGGGAGGAGAGGAAGACCAGCTAGGGAATGGATGGACGACATCATTGAGTGGGGAATAAAAGATATACAATCCTTATTCCACACAGCACAGAACAGAGCAGAGTGGAAAAAGTTGATGGATACTGCACTGGACACCAACGGGCTGCAAGCCCATGGAGCTAGATAATGATGATGATGGTTCACAGGATAACATTCTTTTATACCGAAGAAGGGGAAAAGATGATGTGGATGAATAAGAAAATGATGCATAGAAGAATAAGAAAACAAAATCATAAGAAAGGGATATAAACCTGCACATCATCGATATTAATAACATTCTCAATAATTTAATGAAGTTCATTGCATGAAAATTCTGCACATCATTCGATAATAATGAGATATTTTCAATCATTTCATGAGGTTCATGTGTGTAGATTCAATTCGGGTCAACAGAGAGCTCTACGTTCGTGGGATGGTGCCCACATTTTATAAGTTGGGTTCCTTGAGCTCGGTTGATAAATTTTCTGCCAATATTCTTTTGCTCAGATCAAAGTTTCCTGCCTTGAAAGAACTCAACGACCTTTTAAGGTTTTCCATTCTGACCCCTTCAACTCACTGAATTTTTAACCAATCTCCGATCACAGGATTTTTCGGGACAGAGACCAACGAATAAGGTGACAATTCCGATATCCATGGTTAAAAATAAATGCAACCGAGTTTCACTCAAAAATCTGATCTGGGGTCACGTCTGGGGCACGCGAGTGTGCCCGGGCAGATGATCAACACGACGACCTTATTGATCTAAGCAGAACCAGCACGCGACTCTGGCGCTCCTCTCTTGTGTGGCAGCGAAAAGAAAAGCTTCGAATCTCGAACGTTCCATTGCGTGCTTCGACTGACCAACGTCTTCTCTTTCGCTGAAACATTCCGTTCTTTTCGTGTAGGTCAACAAACCCGCATGCTGTAGAGCGGGCCTAGCACAAAATAGCCAGCAAATGTGTGCTGCAACTGATGTTTTCATTATATTACAATATTACAGTCTAGTACAAAAATGTTAACACGAAAAATGTAGAAGCTGCAGTTCTCATGAAATGTATATAAGTTTAACTGCAAAGTTCTATCTTTGATTCAATTTTAACTTAATAAAGAAGGTAGACGTATAAAAACAGTTATGGTTAGGGCGATGGCTATATTTCCAAAAGTTGAGTTGATTAATATACCTATATAGATATTGTGGCAAGAATTCTTTGAATTTTAAAGCGATATACTATTTATACAACCTTACTTGAAACAAATAATCATTTGTTTAAAATTGCGCTTCTCAGGGGAAAACAATCAAGTAATATGATGGGGCTCGATACGTCTGTTGCAGATTGTAAATTCACTGTTGTCCAAGTGTCACGGTACAGTTGCATAAATCTATCTCGCTTATCGCCGTCTAGCTTCTAGCTCGACGCAAACTGTTGCAAGCTTTAAAATAGTAATCCAGCCATTACGTGTTCACGTGACTACTGGAAAACAAATCTAGAAACATGTCTATGGAAACAACCAATTCCATGGACAAGAAAGAAAAATGATAACTAAAACAAGGATGATGAACAAGATGCTTGTCAACATTCACTTTCAAAATAGACTGACACATGAAGCCCCATATTCAGATTGGAGGCTTGTGTTAATAATGCTCAAGGCCGATTTCCACCTTTACTTTGCATTTTCGCAAATTATATTGATGTAAAAATAAATAAACAATTTGCTTCTGTTTATAATATTGTCTCACTTTAATTAATGTTCTTATTTGTGAATTGGCTAAACGTATAGCCAACAGTATTCAAAGATAGAAGATTAGGCTCTACTTCAAACTTTCATTTAGTGGTATTTTGATTGACCTGTAGTAAAAGTGCGATAAACTCTATCCCAAGCGATATCAGCGACGAGGATGCAGTAGTACGATGTCACGTAGGCGGCACCAGAATTTTTATTTGGGATGGGAGCCTGACTAACTGGCGGGACTAATTTTCCAACCTTTTTCCTATGTCGAGCGGGGCAGATGGAGAATTTAGCAGTAAAAAGTATTTCTGTCAAATATTGGGGGGCTTAGGGGGCTTAGCCCCAAGCCCCTTATACGCCCCTTATGCCATGTTAGACAGTACAAATTACCGTATATAATGGGTAGGCTTTGAGAGCTTATCCCAATTTCAGCCTTTGTAACCCGTAGATGAAAATCGGGACACCGGAATATGGGCAGTGAAAATCTATCCTAAGTAAATCAAATTGCTTCAAAAGTTGATAAATTTTCAGAACATTCCACAAAGTCTCTTGACGTTTTTGCTATGTGTAGACACTTTATAAGGTTACAAATAGAAAGTATAATTAGAAAGTATAAAAAATATAAATACAAATAGAAAAGTTTAAATAGAAAAGAAAATATATGGTATAACTAGACTATATAAAAAGATAAAAACCACACAAATCTAACGCGTTGCTCTCATTTCCACAATTTCACTGATTGCACAATTATTGCGTTCTCTGATAGTTTAAATATGGCTGCCAGATAATGTAGCTGTAGACATTTGATGGTTGCATTTAATTACGTCATGACATAAGAACTAAATGTTGAAGAGGAGACATAATAATTTAATAACGTGTACCGTTCTGATCAATTTGACAATCGTTCTCATTCTCTTGCAGATGCTTCAGCATGATCATTGCCGTATTTAAGGGGGATTTTGGGGTTCAAACCCTCCCCCGAATTTTTTTCTTCTTCAAATTCATGTTTTTTTTGAAAAAGTTAAAAAGTCGTTAATTTTTTTTAAAGTCAAAACTCCCCAAAATTGTTTAAACCCCCGAAATGAAATCCTGGCTATACCCCTGAGAATAATACATAAATTGTTGAAAAGACTGATAAATTTGTTGCTAAAACTGATAATAAATATATCTGACTAAGCTTATTTTGTGTTTGAAAGTGCTGATAAATTGTATAAAAAACTCATACGTATTGATACAAAAAAAGTTGTAAGACAATTAGTGTCATTGTGTGTAATATTACAGTGTCTATATAACGCTGGAAAAATGGTTCAATATCTTAACTGTATACACTTAATACTGATGCCATGTTCACACAATTTATACTTAATTTTTGCTATTCTTAATCTTGCAAACTTAGACTTTAATGAGGCTTACTTTCACACAAATTAAAATAAATCTTTGGCCAGCGAAGTTATAGTGATATTTTAGGCCTTCATGCTAAGCGTCTACCAGTGGAAAGTCACCAAACTTAGAAACAGAAGAAACTGGACTTCGGTCGAATTGAACGTCGACGCAACAACACGATTTATTTTTAGAAAACCAAATTGTAAGCACACCACCTAAATTAGCAGCATAAACAACTGACCATCATTGTCCATCCCTCGTGGAATAGCATGCGCTTTTGTCCGCATTACTTACAGAAAGCGATCGTGCTGACGTGTATAATAAATCCTGGCGATGACGTTAGCGCGTAGGTTCTTGGAGGATTGAGCTGGGCAGGATTCTCTGTGGCTGGGATGGAGATGGGCGGAGCCCCGGCGTAGAGGAGGGATATGGGCGGAGCCTCGTCGTGGGGGAGGGAGCACGGCGGAGTGCTCCACGTGGAACTATTAGAGACGGATCAGGATCTTCAGGACTCGAAGGAAGATCCACGTCGACTTTAAATAGCATGGTCTATTTATACCACAGCCAATCAAATCATTGCAATGCAAAGAATATCAATTTTGCCATAATTAGTTTTCCTTTGCAGTGGTTTGGGGGAGGGGGGGGGCGATAATATGACAAGTAAATTGTCGAATCAGTAGTCCAGAAGCTTCAGAATACCAGGCGAATAAAGATTCGGTTAGGATATTGCTAGGATAATGGGACACTTGCTAATTTACTGGTTAATAGCAGGTAATCAGTACATGATTAAGTTGTCAACAGGGACATAAAATAGAATTTCTGATCAGTGAGATTAATTACTAGAAGTTTAGTGTTGTTCGTATTCTTTACTACAGCTGATTCTAGATATTAGCAACGCTCCTGTCCGCAAGCAACCAAACATATACTCGTAGATCCGATAAAGCAATTTCTGCAGTTGTGTTAGATAATAAAATATCGAAAAGATTAAAGTTAAAATAAAAGTGGACTCTTATTGATTAAATATTTCCGAAAATGGCTCATCACTGTAATGCGTATATGCCTAAAGTATATGCATAATACTCATAAGAGTATGTGCATAAAGTATCTTCCTTATTTTATCTAAATCCAGCAGACCGATAGAGGACCGAATCCAGCGGACCGTCAGAGTACCGAACCAAGCGGACCGTCAGAGTACCGAATCTAGCGGACCGCTAGAGGACCGAATCTAGCGTATCGTCAGAGGACCGAATCCAGCGGACCGTCAGAGGACCGAATCTAGCGGACCAATAGAGGACTGAATCCAGCGGACCGTCAGAGGACCGAATCTAGCGGACCGATAGAGGACTGAATCCAGCGGACCGTCAGAGGATCGAATCTAGCGGACGCTTTTCTGCCGGTGGTGTGAAAGAAGATTCGTACTGTTATATCACTGTTTTGTCGGATTTTGTGTTTGTTAGCTGAAAGAAGATATTATCATGACATGGTAGATTGTGAAATAGGAACCAAGGAAAGCACGCAAAGTATGTGTGAAACAGGCATCAAGGAAAGCACGCAAAGTAGGCGTGGAATAGGCACCATGGAAAGTACGCTAAGTATGTGTGAAATAGACACCAAGGAAAGCACGCAAAGTATGAGTGAAATAGGCACCAAGGAAAGCACGCTAAGTGTGTGTGAAATGGGCTCCAAGGAAACCACGCAAGGTACGAGTGAAATAGGCACCAAGGAAAGCACGCTAAGTATGTGTGAAATAATCACCAAGGAAATAATGAGACCTCATCACTTGGTATAATTTGAAGTAACACCGAGAAAGGTGACAGGACTGGACGGGACCATTTAAATGTAGAATGAAATTATAAGTAAATGAATACAACACAGTGAATACGCACCAAGAAAAGCAAGCAAAGTAGGTGTGAAATAATTAGATCTCAGTCATTTAGTATAATTTGAAGTAACGCGGAAGAAGGTGACAAGACCATTTATATGTAAAACGAAAGAACACGTAAATGTATGCAACATAGTGCATACATAATGCATACAGCACAGTGCATACACAATGCATACTCCAGTGTCGTATTTAGTTCTGGCAGTAAAGTTACTGATATAAACTTGCTAGAGGACAGTGTACTTTTAGTTCTATAAAACTAAGATCATGCAGCAAATATCAAGAAGAAACTTAGAATAACATTACAGACACTCACTATATTCAACATGGAGTAGGCTGAGCGAATTAGTCAAAGCGATGAAACATCCATTAACAGTACAAATCCTATATTCATCAGTAAATAATTATTATGACACATCTCACAAAAAGTTGTTAGGAAAATCATAAACTTATGGCGTACCACCGCGAGCAAAAGGAATTCAGCATTCAAGGCATTCCTTGAAGCATTCCTTAAATCATTCCTTATAGCATTCCTTCATTAAATGCCTTGCAGCATTCCTCAAATCATTCCTTAAATCATTCCTTAAAGAATCCCCTGAAGCATTCCTTAAGCAGTCCTTAAAGCATTTTTTCATAGAATTCGTTGAAACATTTCTTTAAGCATTCTTTAAAGCACCCTTTGAAGTATTCCTTGACACATTCCTTCATTGAATTCCTTGAAGTATTCATTAAATCATTCTTTAAAGCATCCCTTCATTGAATTCACTCGAATCTTAATATTGCTCGAAATTCGTCTGTAGCAGATATTTCAGTGTCACTTCTTACGTTCTTATATCCTTCCATACCAAACAACTAAGATATGAACTTTTAGGATCAATAATGCCACTTATATCAACGTACACACAATATTATTTCTTATCAAATTGTCAATTTACTGAATTGCACTGACTATAACATATTTTACAATATAACAGATAATAACATTGACGTTTAGTCCTATGCTTTCTCAGACTGCCACTGCCTGGCATCAGTCTAGAAAACAATCTAACTGCTCTATGACTGGAGTGTATTGAAAGAGAGATCATTCATGACTCAAGAGCCTAAGGCTTCAGGCACGCCTACTCACGTAAGGCTTACCCTAAGGAAAGCACCGAAACACTTAAGGCATGCCTACGAGGTACACACAGACGCACTTAAGGCATGCCTGCACCGTGCACGCAGCATTGATGCATCGATTCGTGGTGTTGGTGGATACCCGACCAACAATATCTCATCGATTAGTTCGAGCTTGTTGTTGCCCAGTGCCGATCGATTGGGAATCCAAGCTAGGAAACAGGAGCCTTGGTGTAAGCTGAACTGAAGGTTATTCAGCTGCAAGGACGATGTCTTACTTCTAGAGGCTCGAAGATTATTACATCACGTGGTATTGCAGACGAGTGTCTTTCTTTAATCTCAATTAATCTGAGATCTAAATCATCAGATAGTACAGAAGATTCGCACTTACAGACCTCTAAAATCATTTCTACTGAATTATCCTATCACAAAATATGATATAGTAATTTTGTTTTGCTTTTTCATACAATAAAATCAGCATGTTAATTGAAATTCTACACGATCTCTAAATCTTCGTTCAGTTCTAAAATCTATCGTAGTCAAACCAACGGAGAGAATGCCAACATTTGATAAAATCATGAATTCGTGATAAAATCATGAACGTAGTCGTTATTTATCATCAAAGTTAGAAAACGTGAGACAGGAATGGTCAGGGGGACGTTTTCGGATTCAATGCGACTAGAGGTCTAGGGATTATCGTAAGCGCCACATGGATCTGGGGCGGTTATCAAGAAGCAGACAGATGCCAGGCATTGTTTTAATTTCCATGCACTTAAAATAGTTTCAATAATACACTAATTTTAATTTATAAATTCTCCACTTATTTATTCGTTTTTTTTAAGTCACATCACGCCTTACTGGCATTTAAATTTTGAACTTGTAATGTTGTAGTTTTGGAAATACATTTACAGAGATTTTAAATATAGTTCTGCATTTAGCTCTAGAAAAATTTAACTGAAATAATGCTAAATATGATCACAGTTATGAACACATCATAGCTTTTTATCATCATGGTTTTCGCCAGTTTTTGACCTGGTATTTTAATAATGTTTTACTGTACTTTGATAACATAGGGTTTGTCAGCAGAACTCCACACGTCGGCATTTTACTTCCACACTTCCTATGTCAATATGTTACAAATAGCATTAGAAATATAACTTGAGATATATTGGAGTAAAATCGCAGTTTAACCAGCCACACTTGCATTGATTAATCTCAACATAACAGTCACATTTCAGCGTCGAAATAGCATATATCACAATCAATGAACACCGGTTGTGACCAAGTTCTGCAGGCAATGTTCACCCTATATTTGTCTCCAAACAGAAGTGTTTTTAGTTTCGAGAGAAGGAGCGAAACATCTTTCGGTGTTCTCTGATAATAAATTAATAATTACACAGCTGAGAGATGTAGGGTTCGCTAGATGAGAATTTTGTAGCAAAGGTTCAGGTGTTTCCCACAGCAAAGGCCGAATTATAGATCGTGATAGAAAGACATGACATACAAGGCGATGTGCCTCCGATTATGTTGTGAGCAATGCTAGCACATTTTGCATATATCCTCACCAATAAAGTCTGAATTATACGATTGGATAGAAGTACGAAATCTGAAATTTGACTCTGAAAAAGGTGAAAATACATTGTTCCATGACTACACCAGCCATATATTTCCCAGATTGAAAAGTCGTAATCATGCAACGCGATAAATGTAGTGTGCCCCAAGTTGAGTATTCGCTCGCCAAATGTTCATAATTTCGTTATATCAAGGCACGATTAATTGATTACAGCACTTGACAAGCTCAAGAATTTTTGCTTCGGATTCGATTTCTCAAAATTATGCTCACATCATCTAACAGCGAAGTCACAATTATTCAAACAGATAGAATACGGAAGTGTCGACCAGTTTACAATGACGTCAAAAATAAGATGCCTTTCTACTTGTTTATCAACCGAAGTAGAAATCAAAATTATGGCATTTGACAGAAGTACGTAAGTAAGGGAGGAGGAACCTTAAGCGGCCCTTTGAGGCATCATTTTATCATTTTTCAAATAATTCTGAGATCAGCATAAAATAATAGGGCCTACCCCCAGGCAACCCCGAGCACCCTCTGTGTCTCGTAATTTCTGCACTGCTTTTTGGGACATATAATACAATTCTTACCTTACGCGTGGCTTAATGCATTACTGGTGTTATACTATTAGTGTTATACTGTACTGTTATACTATACTGTTATAGTGTTATACTATTAGTGTCATACTATTAGTCATGTGAACATATACATTCAAAATGGTGACCTATTAAAGAAGCACTCAAAGTGAAAATCAAAATTATTTCGAATGAGACGTGGGGGGTCGTCCCTTTAATCTTTGACTGCAGGGTAAACAGTCAGTTAAAAGTTTTATTTGTCTAAAAAGAAAATGTTTGTTAAGAAGAGAATATCATGAAGCCTAAGGATGCGTTTTGTCCAGGCTTCCCCCAGGAATTTTCAACTGGGGATGTAAAAATATCCGGGTGGGTGTCAACATCGGGACAGCAGCGCAGCGGTGGGGGTGATTTCAATTTAATCTACTTCAAAAGCTTATCACGCAAAGCGGTGGTGGACCGGGTGTAGTCACTGTAGTGAATTTGAACTGAGGGATTCCGAAATGTAATTGCAAGGCGATCGCCCCCCCCCCTCCCCTCCACGCTGGGAGATCTGGGAAACTCCCTGATTTTGCCACGATTCTTGGATGTTACGGAATTCTGATGCAAATTCCTGTGCATTATAATGATTGAATAAAAACAAAGTACAAAGTGGATTTATAGCTCAAAAATGATTACGTCTAATGTTTATCGTATTTAGGACGAATGTATATTTTATTTGAAACTTCATTTTAAGCTACAAAGTGAATATAAACTAAGCTAAGCTATTTTCCAATCCATAGAACAGGAGATCAGAGAATAAGCGACATACGCGAAAGTTGAGCGATATTAGAGATTGTGCTTACTTTTAAAAATGCAAACTGCCTTCCAATATATTTTAACTATTTCATCTTTTGAATTATTGCTTCTGAAAAAAGCAATAATGCAATTAAGAAAGAATCACATTATGTTAATGACATTCATGCGCAGAGCCCGTTTACGACAAGCCATCTTCCAATCATACAACTTATGCCTCGACCAGGAACGAACCCGGGCCTGCTGTGCGCACAGGCAGACATGTTAACCACTAGACCACTCGGATCTCCCGTTCTACTCGTTCTTATAAGTCATACTGAATTCTGGTCGTGCAGTGCACGTAAGTAAGGTGAATATGATAATATCAACGTTAAATATGATAATATTAATATGATAAAAATACGTTTACGATAAGCAGTAACGTAACGCATACAGATCAACATTTTCAAATTACGAGCGCCGCGTGACCGTACAAGTCGCACTTTGAACTCAATAGTTCTAAACGTCTCGCAGCGCACGTACACCACAACTGCCATTCATTTGAGTTCATTCAACGCCATTCATCTAACCAATAGCCAACACAACCATACTTATGAGTAAAAATAACTAAATAATGTCAAAAACAACATGAAGCATTACTTAACGACAAAACATTGAATTGCATGAAATTAATGAAAACAGAACGAGGTCACCTACCTTGCACGAAATTTATTAGCGCCTGAAGCTTCGAAAACCAAGTCTCTTATTGAACGTATTCCACTTTCCTCCTAAAGAAATCCAAGATTCCGCTACCAGCAATGTGTGTGTCAACTAATCATTGCCCCCTAGAACCGTCACGGCCTCTCTCCAAGGTCGAAATCTACCTACAGTATCATCAACATTATCTTATGATCGCTCAGATTGCATCACGTCTTTTCAACAGCAGCCATTTCTCCAAAACAACCTACGCCAACTATTACTTGTTGATAACGGATTAGCGTTGTTTAAATCTTGTTTTTGTGAATGAAACTAGTCAGTATAGACGGAAGCAGAAAGTGTTGTAGCGAAAGAAGGACCTGTGTTGAGGGTTGAACGTATTATTATTAATGGCCGTTGCTGTCGTGCCATGAGAGCCGAACTCTATTCCCTTTATTGATCCAGTGCGATGCTAGTCCCACTGTGCTTGTGCCACAATTCCATGCAGCTACTGTTTCACGCAGCAGCTGCTGAAGCAGCTGAGGCTGGACCCGGGGACAGCTGCTGTTACCGTCAAGACGATCATTGGAAGAGTTGCATTCTACCACGGAATTCCGGTCAATATTTTGCTTTTTATTGGCACTGGCCAAAAAATAGCACGACATTATTATAATTCGAGAGTTCATTGGACGATTTGTTTCAGAATTACACGAATATTATGTTTACTAATATCAATTTCGCTGCTAGATTTTTTTAAAGAAATTTTGTATAAAACCAAGAAATGCAGTGAGTACGTGGGAGTTGACTGCAGCTAGAGTAATGGAAGACTGCTTGCTGGCCAGACCAGGTTATTCTGGAATGCATGTTTAGGAGTACAGATAGATGTGCAAATAGCAGTTCTGATAATGTTACATTATCTCTGCGGTATCTATGGCACTATTCGTACTAATAGCTCTGACTGAAATATCATACTATGACTAGGAGTGTCCACATGCCACGCGTATCAGAGGCTTGGGGAGGGGCTAAGCTCCCCAAATGTTGACAAAGCAACTTTGTTTACTGTGTATTTTTCCCCCAAAAGTGTCCAAGCCTCCCAAATTTTTTGGTGCGCCGCTAACCCCCGCTCGTCAGAATTTTTTGACACGCCGCCCTCCCCC